>VYXB01001956.1:16845-144411 GCA_013397135.1 Pachyramphus minor | reverse complement strand
CCCCCCCCCCATGTGCCATGTTTCACACACTTACATACAGTAATTAATTTATGACATGGAGATTGGGATGAGTCGTGTGTGACTTGGTTCCTCAGTTTTCCTCTGAAGGTCGTGCAGAGTTTGCTCTTCAGAGCTGCACTGGTTGTAGGTGTGGAGTTGATCTCACATCAGATTGGACTTCCAGACAGTTTCATTCCCTTTCCTGATGCCTTTGGACATATTCACTTATCAAATCCACCCCTCCTGCAGGGCCAGGAGCAACATCCTTATTAATCTTCTCTGTTCACTTCTGGTCTCTGGACTCCTCTCTGGTGTGCAGAGACATGAGCAACCAGACTAAACCTGTCTTGTGTTTTCTCAGTGTGTGCAGAGGATTATCCTTGATGAACCAAGTGGCTATTTTAGACCCAAACTCTTCCTCCATACTACAAGCTTCCTTTTTTAAACTCTTGTGCCATTGCTGGAAGACAAGGCTCACTTAAGTCAGTGAGATTTGAAAGGTCAGGGCAGAGCTCAGCTTTCAGCATGAGAAAGGTGAAGGGAGCAGCTCCCTCAGGAGCAGGTTGGCCTGTTTTCATTTCTCTTTCCTGCTGGTGAGATACATGGTCAGCTCTCAGCAGATGATAATCAGTCCATTTTCAGAGAATCTATGAAAAACAGGGCTTTGACAGGCATTTGGGCACTTTTTGGAGTTATCAAGTGTTGATTTAGCAAGCAATCAGAAATGTTGTGTGAAGAGCCTCCCTTCTCCACTACAACCCTTCCATTAAACTCCTGTTCAGGGCAAACACTCCTTGTGCAGTTCTGAGGTTTCTTGGCTGAGTTTTGCTGGTTTCTCAAAAACTGGGGAGAGAGTTGGGCCCCTCTTTTTTTTCTTGCCTCCTCCCCCCCCCCACCCCCCCCTTTTTTGGCCTCTCTGCACCCACCCATGATTTAAACAGCTCTTGAGTGCACAGTCCAGCTTAATTACACGGAGTTTCTTAGGGGTGATCCCAGCCTGGGTCCTATCCTAGTCCAGTTCCAATCCCCATTTTACCACTGCCTGCTCACTCCTGTTTCTCTTCCCAATGCCAGCAATTGCCAAAGACCTTTAGGAAGAAAACTACTTGTGCTTGCATCAGCACAGTCATCTAGCTGGTCATGGGGCCTTTTAAATCCCATTATATCACTCTGGACCCTTGTAACTGGGTTGGAATATAGATGGAAATTTGACAGAGCCCTTTTAATATAATGCTGCCACATACTTTGTTAATCAGATCTTTCCCATTCATTCTCTGGGCATTGAGCAGCATTTCTCTTTAAAAAAAAAAAGAAAAAGGAAAAAAAGAAGTGTGTGTACAAATATGATTTCTAAGAAGCAAGTATTCTCCCTTCTAGGATTTAAGGAACTATTCTCAAAACTTGTCAGACAGTCAGGAATAAGACTTTTAGTTGAAGGATCATGTGAAAACAAATTGCTCATATCTGCTGTCCTGAACCCAGGGTTAATTACTGTAATGTAGGACAGACTGAGGAAAATGTTGTGTGCAGATCTCTTCAATTAACCCCTTGTCTAGGAAGGAAGCTTTCTGCAGTGAGCAGAACAGTACCTAGTCAATTAAATAGCAAGTGTTTTGTGGGGAGGGGATGTGAAATAACATTCCAAGGAATGCCATAAATACACAGAGAAAATGGTGGAATTGAGGGTTAACCAAAATCCTGCAGTATAAACCAGATGGATAAAGAAAACAGCACAGGCCAGGTATTTATAGGACAGCCTTTGATTTTCTCTGTGGAGTTTTGCCTACTCAAACACTGTCCCTTGGGTATGATTGATTATCTGGGAGTGTATAAAGTCACCTGCCAGCAATAGGTGTGGACAAAGCATCCAGGAGAGCCTTGGAGGAACACTCCATCACACAGAGAGTAATTAAGCTGTGAACTAACTGGCACAGAAATTCATTGAAAACTAAAATTGGGGCAAATAAATGGATAACAGGCCTGTCAGGAGTTCTAACTGATGAAGAAAGACTTGAAATGCTAAAAAATCTCAGTTCAGTAATAATCCTTCCCTTCACAACTGGAGATGTGACACCTGGGCAGTCAGTCAGGTGTCTGTCTCTCCTGGAGATCTGCTCTGAGCACTGTTGATGGGATGGTCGAAGGATGGTCATGTAGCAAGTTTAATGACCCCTGTGCATAAATAGATGTTGATCCCACCCACTTGGAAAACAGGCTATTTATCCAGGCCTCTCTATGTACAATATCCTTCCACTTTTTCTCTATCTTGAGATGTCCCTCTCTGTACTCTCCTGCCTCAAGTATAAACTCCTCTTCTACTGCAACAGCCCAGACTGAAAATAAGAATAACACTGGTAGTTGCCTGCAGCAGAGGATATAAAGGAGAAGGACTTATAATATCTGTTATTGTCAGAGTGACTCAATTGGCAACAATATTGCTTCCAAACTGGGAGGGGTTGGGTTACTATAACATCACAGAGGATGCTGCACTGTGGGACTGGAGATTGTTTCTGAGAACACTCCAAGAGAGAAAGTAAGACAGGAGTTAACTGATGATGAAAAATGTTTGATTCCCTTAGTAAGTAGCACATGTCACATTTTATAAGTCCAGAGTTGGTGTTCCAGATGTGGATTTATGTCACTCACAAGTGTAGTCTTTTACTTAGGAACCTCCTTCATTTATATCACCCATATTCTCCCCTTGTCCTCTCAGTTCAATAGTAAAGCACAGGGAAAAGGGTAGACTTTAAAGCATAGACTTAATTTAGGCTTTTAGACCTTTGCAGGCTGAAAGAACCGGGCAGATTATCAAGTATATTTAGAAATCAGCTGGTAAATTTGTGTCAGATGAATGCTTTGAAATCTTGAAAATTAGTGCAGTTAGAAACTTTTAATGTTGGTCTAAAAGTCATATTTTGTCAACTCTTCATGGATTTTTTCCTTTTTTAAACAACTTGACTGTAGGATATTAAGTTTTGGCTCATGTCCTGTAGAGAAAGAAAAATCAGCCTCCTGAAATTTGAAAAGTGTTGATATGCCAGTTTAATTTTAAGCTTTGTGCTGTCAAAACTCAATGTATAAATCCCAGCATTCTTCCAAAATTTCACACTTTTTATGCAATTATTTTGGCAGCATCAAGCACTTGAATATTGGGAGGTTAGGACTGGAGAATATTAGTCCCAAATGTGCCAACTTCAGGACCTAAAGTTCAGGATTACTTCTACTGCCTATCAGTCAGCTTCCCAGGTGAATTAGGCATGGATTAGGAATCATAAGGAGTGTGTAGCAATGGTTTCTGTTTTGGAAAGCCTGGCCTAGAAGAGATGACCACATCCATGAGAGCAGCACCAGGGAGGTCTGTACTGATTAGAACCTTGTGTGTATTGTTACCCACAACCAAAAATCAGGAGATGACTTGCTAAACTCTTTTAAAGCTTAAGCTTTTACCCTCAGCCTTGGAATAGTGTTATTTTTTCAGCCTGACAGCCAAATAAATGCTAAGGATGGATTGGTGAGTTCAGAGCTGCCCCTGCTGAGCTGCACAGCCACAGGCACAACACACATGGCTGTTGTGTGTCTCTGCTCCTTTAGAAAAACACAGATTTGTTGTGAGGAGACCTGAATTCAACATGACACATGTGACATCTTGCCCATGCTCCTCCCAGGCACCACGTTGTTTTTCCTTTTTTGTTCTCACACCATTCCTTATGGGTTAGTGATACCTATAGACTTGAGCAAAAAAAAGTCTATTTTTTTCAGAGTAGCAAGGGTCCATTCTTAAACTTTCCTTTGGCTTTGTATTTTGAGGTGATTATAACATGTCAAATGTTGAAGCAGTGATTTATTCCCTTAGTTTGGTGTTTCATCTGGTTGGGGTGGTTTGGTTCTGACCAAACTATCTGATAGTAACCAAGTAAAGCATGATAGTTTAAACTTCCAAAGGACAAGGAAATATTAATAGAATCATAACATAGAATCACAGAATCATTGAGGTTAGAAAAGCCCTCTGCCTGATCCCCACCTTGTCACCCAGCCCAGAGCACTGAGTGCCCCATCCGGGTCATTCTTTGGACAACTCCAGGTCAGGTTATTCCACAGGTTTTTAAACAATGCATTTTCTTTTGTCTTGTTGAGCCATCAGGTATAATTTCTTTACTTAAAAACCCTCCAGGTTAAGGAAGGTCATGAGACATGAGCACTGTCACTGCTTTAATGCCTCCTCAGTAACAGATGGGTTCTCAGAGCTACGTCCATGCACATTATAATAACAAATAAACAGTGGTGGGGGTTTTTTGTGTCCTCTCTCAGAAAAACTTCTATGGCAGTGTCCAGAAACAGGTTGCAGATTTTCTCTGGAAAAAAATGTGTATATATTGCAAGGTAGCTGGAGCAGAAAATGAGCCTGATCTTTCCACTGAAGAAATTAATATTAATATAAGGAGATGTTCATTTTCATCTTTGAAACCTTGAAGATCTGAGGCAGGGTTTTTTTGTACATATATAAAGTTTGTTATGAAAAAAATCAGAATATTTTCAGAGGAAACTGTCATCATTTTCATAGGGAAAAATTCATTCTGCTGAAAAACCAATTACCTATTGGGGAAAGGAAACCAGCTTGATAGTAAATTAACCACCTATCAAAAACTGATCAGCTTTTCCAGACTGGCTGAGAGAAAGAATTAGCCAGAGACCGATAGAAAGCAGGAAAAGGAGGAGCATAGAGGCAAAGAGAGATGCATATCAACACATTTCATTCCTTATCAGAATCACTGCTCTGCGGCCACTTTACCTGAGTAAGGACTAATTTAGTCACAGTCCCTTTCCTCCTCTCTGGGGGACTAAATTTTTGCTCTAACTTGGCTGCAGTGAGACCTCAGCATGTCTGTGGATTGCCATGGATTCAGTTCTCTGTGTTGGAGCCATGGGGAACCTTGAAGTGTCTCAGGGTTGGTGGGTTTTTTTATTTTTATTTTTTAATGTTACCTGTTTTAAAATGCGCAATAGCAAATGTTCAATTTGATTGATTTTTCTCCGAAAATTCTGCTTAGCTCAGTCATTCTTTTCAAGCCATTAGCTATGGTTGTCATGTAAACCTGCCACTAAACAAAGCTTCAGCTGCCAATCCTCAGCTAATTTATGGCACAGAAATGTCTTGTTCTAAGAAAGGCACATATTTCTTTGAAAGAAATGATTTGCATTACACACTCTTCTGATTTCTCACCTTGTTGCTTATATTTGCCTGCTGATTTTTATTGGTTTTTGGGATTTTTGGTTTTTTTGGGTTTTTTAATATTCAGCAAGGCAAAATAATTCTAGCCTTGCCTTGGTGGGAAAAGGTCAACAGAGTGCCAAGTGTGATATAGAAAATAAATTTGTATTGGTGAGGGCTTTGAGAAAAACGCCTGTTTGCTGATGAAACCAAGCCTTGGCAGTTCAGGAGAGGGGACAGGAGAGGGAATCCCTTCCCAAACACAAAAAGCAGAAGGAACCTAATGTTGTTTGACCTTTGGGAAGAAAAGAGATGGGCAGAAATGGCCAGTAGGAAATGCCATGTTCTTGTTTCTCCACTTTTGGGCTTTAGAGGTTTTGTAGGGAAGAGCCCTCCCTCCCCCTCTGCCCCTTCTCCCCCAGCACCCTTGTCCCACCTCCTCCACAGGATGGACTTGAATCTCAGAGGTTTTTCCCAACCTAAATGATTCTGGGATTCTGTTTCATGAATATAATTTTTCCTTGACCTTGGGAAACTTAAAACTGTCCTGCTTTACTTGGTTACTATCAGAGGGTGAGAAGCCAGAACCAAACCACCCCAACCGGCTGAAACACCAAACCAATGAACTAAATCACATTTAATGTGTCATAGTCATCTCAAAATACAAAGCCAAGGGAAAGTATCTGAGTACTTCTGCAAACCTCTAAAGAAGGCAGAGCAGCCTTTTGGACAGACTGATTTCTAATTTTGCCAAGCACACAAGGCAGAGGCAGAACATAATGACTGTCACTGTGCTGCAGCCTCTTCCCTAATGAATCCCCCTCTTCCTCAAGTTAACCTGAAACATGTGTTAGTGGTGCTATTTGGCACAGTCAGGAGTCTGACACTGGATTTCCTCACCATTTCCATTGGAATTACCCAAAGCTGGAGCACGGAAATTAAAATGAAGCCATTGGCAGCAGCAGCTTCTCCATGTCCCAGCCAGCAGTTGAGGCAGAGCCATGGCTGTTGTTTTGTTCCATGGTCGTGTCACAGAAACATTTCCTGCTCACTTTGTAGCTGTGTGTTCGATGAAAGCAGCAGTTCTTGCACAACCAAGACAGCCTTTAACAGATTTTAGCACTAATTCCACATTATCTTTTGTTCTGACTGCTTAAAACAAGCCATAGCAGCACATGGAGGTAATATTTCAGTCAGCCTTTGCCAAGAAGCCTCGGCAACTTGGATTTTAGCATGTGATTGCTGCACAAAGAAATACTCTGTGCTCCTCCTTGATTTAAATACTAAGAAATTAATTCTGTTGCTGGCAGGAGTAGTTCCTCTGGATAAGTTGTGGCAGAGACCTATTGACAGTCTGAGAGTTGTGGAGAAGTAAAAGGGCTGCTCAGAGCTGGCATGATGCTTTGAAAAGAGCTCAGCTGCCGTTTGGAGATCCAAATACTTGGGCTGGATTTGGGACAGCTCCTTCCTCCTGGCACCAGTAGCAAATCCTCCGCCTTGGGAAGTCTGGTTGGTGTGGAGGGCTCTGGAAGCTCTGACCACTGCAAGCACTGGGTAGAGATGTGAGCACAGAATAGATTATGAGCAAAGGCAGAATGTGGGCCCACACTTCACCTTGATATTGCTGCTGGTAATTAGGAGAACTTCTTTAAAGTTGCTTTTTGCCTGTGTTTTAGTTTTAGCAGTGAAAGCCAAAGTGTTCCACAAGACAAATGTAAGCACTTTGTTCCCTGTGCTGTTGAATTCTGCTTGCCTTTGGGTCATCCAGGTACATGTTAAAACAAACAGCAAACAGCAAAAACCAGACCTGTGAGAAAACTGAAACCAATCCTGAGTTTTGTTGTTGCCAGGAAAAACAAAGTGCTTTTATCAAGCTACTAAAAATGATAAAAGGGCAACGTTTAAATAATAAAGTAAAAGACCAAAAATTCTCCTTTGTCCCCAAATGAAGAAGGGAACACTGCCAATATGCATGTTGCTTAGAAAAGTAAAATGTGATGTTGTTGCTTGTCTGGGAACAAAAATTGGTATCTAGAGGCAGAAACCTTTCTGAGGTAATTCTTGCTGAATACATTGTATAGCCACTACATTTAAAAGAGGAGGGACAAATATATTGATGGCGTCAGGAGGAAATTTTCTGTTTCAACCAGGACTTTAAAGTCTTAAGTAATTTTAATTTATTTCTTAAGCAGCACTACAAACAAAAATAGAGCAGTTACCAAATACAACTTTTCCCAAACAAGGCTGTGAATAACTTGAATCTCAGAGGTTTTTCCCAACCTGGGAGAAATGCAAACCCATATTTTAATTAGAAATTAAAACAAACCCACAAAGAACATTGGCAGTACAGGTGAAAAATTCCTGTTCCCTTCTGACCTGAATGCAAGAGAGTTCAAGTCCCATATTGGAAGAGAGGGTGCAATCCCCTGCATGATACATAACCAAAACCAATCTTACTTATGCTCCTGGAATTAGCAGGTGGTAAATTTTAAGATATGTAAATCCTCTCTAAGTTAAAAGGAGTTAAACCCCTAAGACTGCTGCAGGATTTTCTTTACCCCCATGAACGCTGTAGGTCTGATTTGAAAATGTTGCCAGCTCAGAGCAGCATGTGCCCATTTTTTCTTGTGCATAAGTTGAACTTCATTTCCTCCAGTGAAAATGATTTACCACAGAGCAGAAAAATGAAGAATTAGTTTGTAGGTGCTGCTCATTAGAGGTACACAAATACAACAGAATGGTTTGGAGAGGTAATTAAGCCAGACCTGTTTGGAAAGGGAGTCTAAAACTTCCCCAGAAGAAGGAAAAGTGTGAGATTTTTGGTCTCCATTTATAGGGACCTTATTATTTTATGGCATTTGGAGCCCATACAGATTTGATCTGACCTTCTAATTGGGTGTAAGTCCTCTCTACATTTATGTGAGGAGATATGTCTGGGAAAGCTGAAATTGTTCTCATGCTGCTGTTAACAGCAAAAGTACCTCTGAAGGAGATTCATTTAGTGCTGAGAAGCACAGAAAATTACAGAATATATGGGTGATTTTAAGCATTTTATCTGCTCTGCTGATAAGATAAAAAAATTACTATATGCAGTCAACCATTTTAAGTATTGGGGCTTCTGTTTCCGAACCTTCTCAGCTCCTCTGTGAATAACTCACAGTTTCCATATTTTTACATCTTGGATTTCAAAGTCTTCCTGAAGTCTGAGCAAGGTGCTGTGAATGGGCACCATAGAAGTTTTATTACCCAGAAGGATGAAGTGTTTCTACAATTGGAAGCAAAACAGTGTCTAAGGATGGGCAAAATTCCATACTCAAAATTAACTAATTTAATTGAACTGAGCCTTAGTAATTATCACCATTAAGCCAAGTGCTTGTGGGAGATCCTGTATTGTGTAGAGCTGAAGTGATTCCCACCCTTACAGTTATTCACACATACGAATATGGGCCTCTCAGCACAGATGGGATACAAAAAGAGGTATTTGCATTTGTGCCAAATTAAAAAGAGTGGCATTTACACTGATGAAACAGAAGTTCCAGATACGCTGATCTCGTCAAATTTAAAATTCACTTATTCTACCCTGGGCACTGACATTAAAATGGGAATTGAAATTATGTGGCTGTGTTTTAATAACAGGAAAATATACACTGAAAGAGATTGTTATTTAGCCCAGAAGAGGATCAGGTACCAAAGAGAGCCCTTCACTGTTTAATTTAAGGTTCTTTAAATAGCAGGGCAGGATTCCTGAGGGTTAACATGACTGCCCTGCAAATACTTATGCCAATAGGATTATCCAGTAAGATTTCCAAGTTAGGCACACTTTTGTTAGGTCAGTGTCTAGAGCAGTACAGAGCTGCACACAATATTTTGGAGCTATTTTTCAAAGCAGACTTGGTGTAGGTTCTTTGTGATTTGCTTTCCTGTTAATTGCTCAGTCTCGAGGATGATCAAGTACCTTAATTCCCTGTGTGTTCCATGGTTCCCTGGTCACACCCACCAGAGGAGACCTTGGACCACAGGGATGGTGAGTGCTGATGTCACTGTGCTGCACAAGGGGTACCACAGCAGCTGCAGGCTGGGATTCCTGAATACAAGTGGTTGTAATTAATTAGTGTGGCTGCTGCAGGGCAGAGCTTGGGCTCTTGGGTGGCTCTGGAGTAGCTGGATGCCGTGGTCACCCCCTCCCCAGAGCTTGAGCTGGTGCTCTTTTATAGTAACCTCAGGTACATCTCTAATCTGCAGTCGGAGCAGTTGGTGCAGCACAGGCACACACAGCCCAAAGATACAGAGTTCCTCTTTGAAAATAATTACCAATAAAAATAATATCTCTGAAACACAGTGGTCTAGTAGGGAGTTATTCCACAAGAACACTAAAAAGCTGCACTGCCACTGCATGACACAAAGCAACAATAAATTCCTTGGTACAGACACAGCAAAATCTGGAAGCCAGGACACCTCTGCTCTTCCCACCTCTGGTAATGTTTTGTTTCACCTTGGATAATTCACTAGGTGCTTGTTAATGCAGATTTCTGTCTCTAAATAATAGTACCTACAGTAAGATTTACTTCTGATAGAGATTTCAAGGCCTGATTAAGCATTTTAAAGTTATACATAATCTGTAGTATAATTCTTCTTATTATTAAATCCCTGGTTGTGATTAACACTTTATTAGTGTTGCTCCCATTCAACCTTATTTGGAGTCTTCATCTATTTTCCTCTGCCCGTTATATTGGATATTTTTCTAACATTAGACATTTCATGTGGTTTTAAGTAGTTTTAGAAAGAAATCTCTTACTCTGCTTGTATATTCATAATCTTCATATGACTGGCTCTTAGTACATGTCAAACTATTCTCCCACCTGGGAGAGATCAGACCAAATAATCCACGCAATTCAGATTTATTTAAGAAACTCAAATGGTTTACTTATGAATATTTCATGCTGCCTCACTTTCACACACAATATAGTCATGCTGAGTGTCTACGTCGTCAGACTGTGCAGCAAGCAATGGAAAACATATGTTCTATATAGTTTTCTTAAAAACTTGAAGTGAGAACACCTGGCACAGTTGGAAATAAGGTACAAAGGAATGGTTTCCCTTTATTATTTGCACTTCTGAAATTTTAAATTGCATCCCAGCAATAGTCATGTTGTTAACTCTAGGAAAATGTATTTTAAAATGTTTTAAAGGTTTATTATTTAATTAAGGAAATATTCATTTCCACGTGTGGTAAAAATGCACTTTGCTTTCCTCAAAGAGCTTTGTGGGTACAATGAGAAATTAAGACAAAAGTAGTGTCTTGCTTCTGCTGTATTTTGCTGCCTATAAAATCTTTTCAGTTGCTCTTCATATGCCTGAATCATGGATGAGCTGATGGTAACAGGCTGAAAGCAGCACTCCATTAGCTGACAGATGGGAAACCCCCTGTAGTCCTCGTGCATCAATTCTGCATGTGACACAATCTCCCTGTTTTCATGGAAATAGAAGTGGCTCCGCATCTAAATGGCACTAAAGGTCTAAACTTTTAGCAGTAAACTAAATTTAAAAAGCTCACCTGGTTCTCACAAGGGACTTGCTGCCTGTGCAATGCAAGTGTTCAGAAGAGTCAGGGTAAAAGAAATGTTTAGGTTTCTCCTGTAACCATTTCAAATATGCTAAAAGAGTGTGGTGGCATTTCTGTTCATCTTTGGTAATCACAACAGATAAGGGAGAATGGCAAACTGACAAAGAGAGAGGTTTAGATGGGAAATTGGGAAGAAATTCTTCCCTGTGAGGGTGGGCAGACCCTGGCACAGGTTGCCGAGGGAAACTGTGGCTGCCCCATCCCTGGGAGTGTCCAAGGCCAGGTTGGAAAGAGCAGTGAATCATTTGCTATAATAATACACCCCCAAGAATTTAGAGCAGATTTTAGCTAGGGAAGGTGGCTCAGGCCAATCTGACTGTGTGAAAAACACTTTACAAAACCTGGTCAAGTACAACAGCTGGTGAGAAACCCATTATCAGGTTTAATATCTCCTTGGTGGGTGACCTGTGATGGTATCAAGCTGCTGCAGTCTGAAGTGTTCGTGCTACAAGCAGAAAATCTGTTACTCCAGGGAGAATATTTGTGTGTGCCTGTGCTATAAAATAGTGGTAAAACATAAATGTACTTTGGGTTAATAATTCTGAGTGGTCCAAAGATACAGCAGAAGAATTTGGAAAAAAAAACACTCCAAAATGATAACTGCTAAAAAATAGTATGAAATGGTAATATCAGGGTGATCTGCTTGTGGCCTCCCAGGACCTGAAGGAGCTACAGGAAAGATGGAGAGACTATTTACCAGGGCCTGGAGGGACAGGAGAAGGGGGAATGGCTTCACACTGTCAGAGGGCAGGGTTAGATGGGAAATTGGTGAGGCCCTGGCACAGGTTGCCCAGAGAAGCTGTGGCTGCCCCATCCCTGGAAGTGTCCAAGGCCAGGTTGGACAGGGCTTGGAGCAACCTGGGCTAGGGGAAGGTGTCCCTGCCCATGGCAGGGGGTGGAATGGGATGATCTTTAAGGTCCCTTCCAACCCAGACCATTCTATGATCCTATGAATGTTCTTGTTACAGTAGACCCAAGGAAGCTCTGAGTGTAATGCCTCAGTGTAGTTTTGCTAAGGAAGGGTAATTGCAAAGGGTTGCTTTGCATGTTTTTGTCCTTGTGAGTTGTATCAGTGGCTGGTTGAGAACGTGGTAATGCAGAAAAGGGACTTGCTAAGCTGGACCACATGAACTTAAATGGCCTTGCTGGAGACCCAACCTAACTTGGCATAAACTGGATTAAGAATCCTCTCCTGGTTATCTCTTTAATCCACTCTTTTCTTGCAAGAGTTTAATAAAATGACACTGTAGAAATAGATGAGGAGCTCCCTGTGAGGAGCCATCCCAGCCATCAGGCCTGTCCTGGTGCCAGCACTGCCCTCCCAGCAGAACCTGGAAGCTGCTGACTTGGGCAACCTCTCTCTGCCCTGGGCACTCTCAAACAAAATAATCATCAAATGGACACACTTCCCCACGTTTCCTTGCCACTGGTAAAGCCAATCTGAGCCTGCTTCCTGCTGGTTTAGTTTCAGATATTTTGTATCCCTCTCTGTCCAGGAAACCTTTAGCTGGCAGTGGCTAACTCAGAGCAGAGGAGTATTCCAGCAAAAATGATGGTACAAGTTATTTTATATTCATTATGGAAACCAGGGGTGTTATTATGGATACTGATGGCACCTCCTGAGATACAATCAAATGTAATAACCTACTTCCCATGCTCTGCAGAGCCAATATGACTCTTGGCCTTACTTGACAGGATTTCTGGCAATAAACTGTGCCAGGAGGTCATGGATGGTTAAATACCTTTCATGAACAGAGCCACCCTCTTGGATAATGACAATAACAAACTGATTTCCATGTAAAGCAAATTCAATAAAACTGATTAAATACAGATTGCCAGACTGTTCTCTGGTTTACAACAGGCAATGGTTGAATGGTGCCAAATGGCTTTCGTTTTCCCCTGATACAAAATGACATGAAATCTGTTACTAATTTTGTTAAGAAGAAAAGTGCTCCACATAAAACGCAGTGTGGTTTTCCTCAAGCTGTTTATGCCTTGTAACCTCAGGGAAGTAGTTTTATGAAGTGAAAAATATATTGGGAGCTTGTGTTTAAAAACACTGACTGTTCAGTGGTGTTTGGTTTTGTCTTGGGGAGGAGAAACAGTGCAAACTACAACAAATACTTAAGTTTTATGGGCAAAGTATATTTGTAGCACACATGGACTGATCAGCAGTACATGGGATTGTTCCTGTACAACAGAGAGGCACAAACAAAGGAACACAGGGGTGTAGGGAATTATTTTTTTTCTGCACATAATTACAAAGTTTAACCTAAACTACCCATCTGGGCTCTCCAGGTTCTGATGTGTGTGTTTGGTGCTGATTTTGGTGCTTGATTTGGATCCAAGAAAAATTTCCTGCAAAAATTCTTAACTTCCTCTTGACTTCCCCTTTTCTTCTTCCAGGGTATCTTTGACTCACTCATACTGGTGTGGTAAATGAGGAAGTGCATGTTTTTAACTGGAATGATTCTACATTTATCAATTTATGGGTCGTTTTATCAACATGATACCATGCAAGGAAGGATGTTACCAACTTAAATTTCAGGTTCATAAGATTCAGAAATTGTATTTTCAGCAATCAGAATTATTGATAAAATTACAAGAAGCCCTTATCTTTTCCAAAGGGAAAACACCTCAGACTTCTGTTTCCATCCTGCTCTTATCTATGCCTTGATTTCTTTCACTATTTCCTTGCTGCTTCTACAGGAAAAGTCTGAAGGACCTTTGGTGTGTGAGTTCCAACTTGTCCGTGAGCTTTGTTCAGCTGATGATTTGAAAGTGAAATTTCATCCCCATTTTAATGGTGTTGGCACCAGTGATATTTAATTAAATTTTGCTTCATTGGATTTTTATTAAGGAGGAGTTTTGCTCCTGAATTTTACTGAAGAAACAGAGAACATCAGAAAGGCTTCAAATACCATGATGAACAGACAGACTAAAGAGGAAAAACAGATTCTGGAGAGTTCAATGAAATGATCAGATAGAGAAGAACAGTCAGGGAAGCAATTATTTATAATTACAGCATTATTTAATTATCAATTTTTATCTTTGAATATCATCAGCTGCCTCATATCTTTAATTAAAACTTAATTTTGCTTTTCTCTTTCGCAGTCTCACACGTGTGGAATTAACCAAACAAAAAAAAATTATCATGATTTGCTTTATCTCCTAAGGATGTTGCATTGTTTTGTATTTGAATATTTAAGCAGTGTCTTTCAAAGAACTGGAACTTTTTGAATACTTATTTCCTCTCTTCCACCTCTCAACATGTGCCACAGGGGTGTTGCTTTTTATAATTATGTTCCAAAGGGCTGTTTAAGGCACCAGCACCGTCAGAAGTCACCCAAGTTTGGTATTTGACCCCAGTAAAGTCTACTTTTTTTACTCTGTTCTGCAGTTCATGCTCAGATCCCTCACCCTTTTCTCAAGGTTTTGGTGCAGAAAAGGAGGGAACTGTGTCAAAATGAAAATACTTTGGTGGCTTCTCTTCTCTGTTCTGTGTGGGTGAAGTGTGGTATAGTGAGATTCAAACAAGCCTTTGCTCTTTCATTGTTCCACAAGTCTTGGCACTATTTATCATTTCAAAAAAGAAAAATTTCAGGAGACTAGTGATTCCCTTGCCAAAATGACAATTCATTGTTAAAAGGAACAGCAGAAAAAACTTGCTCTAGGAAGATTCCACAATGTGTTTGATCTAATGGAGGGTATTCTTTTCTTTTGCTAGTGAAATATGCAACAGGAAATGTTTGCAGAATAATAATGTCACCAAAATTCTTAGGAGATTATGGAGTGTTGTTTTCTTTTTCCCTTTTTTTTTTTTTTTTTAACAGTGAGTCTGCCTCTGGTGAAAAATCTTACTAAATAGTTACTGAAAAACTTCATATTTCTGTTTTCTCTCTGTGTAGAGTGGACAAAACTTGTATTCTTTGATGAATCCATGCAGCTCATCTGAGCAGTGCTGATATAACAGTCCAGGGCTTTATTTCATATTTAATACTGAATTATTTGCAGAATCTAGATCCACACAACAAATTGTGACAAAGACAGAGCTTGGCTCAAGGCTCAGTGCAGCCACCAGCCAGGGCCTTTTACCGTCAGGAGGTGGCGGCACAGAGGGGCTACAAGGTGGGGATGTGATGGGGAAGCAGAAAAACCCAATCCTCTCCTGGTGCAGCTCCTGGGTCGGGAAGCACAGACTGTCCTGTGCCTACAATGTGACACTTTACAGGAAGCAGAACCCTAATCAATAACTGACTGAGCCCAAACTGCTGCTCCAGTGCCTGCAGGGGCTCGAGGCAAGGCACAGGCACTGAAAACCCCACAGATCTTAATGTGAGTCATAAGTGAATATGGCTGGTGGGGGGGGAAAGGCCCAAATAAACTTCTTTTTTTATTTTTTTTCCCAGAGATTGCTGTAAGTTGTATGTGGCATTTAGTACTCAATCAAAGCTGAAACCTTTGTGGCAGAACTCGCAGGTCTGAGTGGTCTGAGGAAATAACACCATTTCCTCAAGTGTGTGGGGGTGTTTGCACTCAGTGGATGAAAACCCTCTGCTGGTGCTAAATTAATCTGGGGGAGAGAGGAAAAAATGTACTGCTTTGAAAAAGGTTTCCTGTCTCTTTTTTTTTCATTTTTAAGACACGTTCTGGATGTAGGCAGAATGTAGGGCTTATTTAAGACAGATTTTGCGTATTTGTGTGCAATTCTCCCAACATTAATGACATTAAGCTCCTGGTTTTCAGCTGTAAAATTTAAAATCAGTGGAACTACTGAGGCACTTCAATTTAGACACCTGTGTAAGTATTTGCAGGACAGAGTTTTAAGGTATATATGGGTTATGACCATGTAAACAAATATACTTTTTCTTTATTGCCAACATAAAGCAGTATTTCATTGCCTCATATGTTTCCTTCTGCCACCACAAGAGAGCAAAATGTAAAGCTAAGCTGCTATTTAAGAGAGGTTAAATAACAAAGAGCAAAATATTAACCAAGTAATAACTTCACTCAGGCAATAAAGAGGCTGCCATTCTTCACTCCTGTCCTTTTCCAAGTTGCTGTTTGATGGTTCAGTACTAAAACAGCTATTTTCCAGGTTTGTTGTTTAGCTCTGGTTTTTTCAAGACTCACATTTATACCCTTGCCAGCCATGAGAAAAACAGCCAGTTGTTCTTTACATTTTTGGTGATGTTCAGACAAGTGTCAAAGGAGAAATTCAGTGTACAGACAGCTCGAGCAAGCACACAGAAATGTAAATTTGTTGTGTTACAGCAAAGGTCGAAATCCCCTTGTTTGTGGGTTGAAAGGCAAAGACTACAACTAGGAAAAAAATAAGGAGAGTGAAAATCACAGCAGGGGGAGTAAAATATTCTTTGCTTAGAATAAACTTTGTACATGGATAGGGTTCTGACCTCTAAAATCTGCAGTAGCTCCATTTGGGAAGCACATTTTAATGCCATGACTATCTTAGGATTGGGCAACCTCAGTTTGAACTCTGACAAAAAGAATATTTATTCTTTTATATTAACTTCACAAAGTTTTGCTTCAGTAACTGCGTAACAGCTTTCCTCAGCATTGTACCCACCTTTCACCTGGTGTGCTGCGTGTGTCTCTACATCCTCAGAGCCACCTCCAGTGGAACTGCAGAGCTGGCTCTCAGCTGCAGCAGAATCTGATCAGCATTATCATATTCTCAGCCTTTAAGCCTCATTCTGGAAGCTTTGGTACATTTTTCTGATGAATAGGTCATCTGAAATCTGTACATAGATAAATGAAGTCAGACTGTACATAGATAAATGAGTATTGCTGAGAAAACCAGAGGAATCTGAGATCTGTCCCTTTATGTTTGAAATCCTGACCTTGGTGAAACCAATGCCAAAACATTCCCTGAATTCTCTGAAATCAGGATTTTATAGGCTTCCTTGCTGGAATTGCCCTGGGCCTGTGTATATAAAAGCAAAATTTTTACTTGGTAATGATTTGGGGAGAAACCTGAGCCCAGGCACACACTGAAAATTATGTTTGGGGAGCTGCTGCTCCAGCTCACACCTGAAACAACTGCTTAAAAAAGCTCCTGTATTCTTCTGCCAAAAACTCTCTTTTGGGGGGAAGCTCAGCATCCAACAAAAAAGAAAACAAAAATCACCTTGTAGAGCTTTCCTGGATTTTTCCTGGCAAGACAGTGCATTCATAGCTCTTGGAGGGATAGCAAACCTTTATTCATCCTAATTATTCCTGCTCTTACCCTCTGTACAAACATCTTCAATGAAGATGAAGGAAAATAAACTGGTTCATACAAGAGCTTCTGGATCCATCCTACAGCTTCGTCTGGCAGAGCAGCCAGAAAGCTGGCAGAAGGAGCTCCAGGAGGATTTTATTGGAATTCTGGCAATCCCTGGCTCCTAAATTTCCCCTCTCAGGGAGGTGCTGTTTGAGGCAGTTGGGAGCAGAGGCTCCTTCCAGCCCCTGGTTCTGTGCCAGGCACAGCTCAGCTGACTCAGTTGTTCTGTAGGGAAATGAGCTGGAGTGTTTTAATGGGAAGCTGCTGCCTTTTCCCGGAGAGGAAACAGCACCTTGTGGTGTGGAGGGATTGAGGGATGGTGTTTCTGGAGTTTCCCTTTCCAGTTTTTTTCTCACACTTGATCCCACACACATGGCTTCAATATAAATTCTCCTCTGTTAACATCTAAGCCAAAATGGGGAAGGAGGTCAAGCAGAAAATCAGAGCTAGGGGAATAGAGCTGAATTATTGTAAACACCAGAGTTTTAAAACCTCAGAAGTATTAAAACCACACAGAAATTATGTTATTTTAACATTCTCTGTAATAATGTGGCTTGGGCTTTCACTGCCATCCTTTAAGTTGTAATGGTATTAGCAGACTGAGGTAGTATTTGAAATATTTATGACAGAGAGGTTGCCTGGATCTGTTGAATATGCCTGAATATGCTTTTATGTAATAAAGGACTCTGTTTGGCATGGATTAATGTTCATGGAAACATTTTTATTGGTTGTTTTAGTAAATATTTCCTTGCTCATTCTACATGATATTTCATGCAGTTTTTATTGGAACCATCAAAAATGTTTACAAATCTGCTTCTGAAATGGCAGTTTTTGATGTCTTAATTTTCCCATGAAGTATGGTTGGCCTTCATTAAGATTCAGGATTTTAAGACTCTTGAATATAATCCCTCTATATAATTTACAAGGAGCTTAAAGCTAATAAACAAAATCCTTACTCTGTGGTCTCTCTGAGAACCCGCTGCTTTGTTTGGCTTTTCTTTTTGCTTTTTTTAATCTGAATATTTCTGCAGAGCACAGGGGATGTGCTGAGGTAGAGCTGCATAATGAAAAGTCGATTTGATTACGCGCTGCAGATGTGCAGAACAGTTTGAAAGAAATTGGAGAAGAAACAATAAAGATTTCATAGGCTGGTAGAGCCTGGAGCTAAACTTTTACTTCTGTCTTCCAGGGAGGTGATTTGGCTGTGGAATAGTGATCTCTGCAAGGTTACAAAGAGAAGGGAGGCCGAGTTGCTCCTCTCACTCAGGAACTGAGGCGAGTCAAAACCTACAAGGGTATTTTCCACCTAAAGAGTTGTAGTTTATTGTATAGGGATTAGTTGCTTTTGGAGAAGGCTTTCACAAAAATAAATAACAACAAAAACCTCACAACAAACCCTACAAGCAAATATTACTATGATTTTCACCTTTAGCATCTTTATTGTAAGACAGGATGACCTGGAATCTTCAGCCCCTGAATTCTGAACTTGCTCCTTTGACACTCTTCCAGCCTAAGGAAAGGGAAAAAACCCAAACCATTGGGTGGGTTTCTCACTTAAATAACATTTTGGTGTTAAATGTATTGGTTACATCAGGGATTGGTCTTGGAAATTGCTAATAAGAGCTGTGGAGTCCTGAGTACCTCGAGAGGTAATTGTTTCATTAGTAGTTTGACATATCTGACTCTTGAGAAGATTAAAGGAGAGCTGGGTTATCTCCCCATTTTAAGCATGAAAGGTAGAAGCATGAAAAATACCTCACTTAACCTCCTGGAATGCCCAACCTCTCAAGCTGATAAATGAGATTCTACGTGGATAACTTGCATTAATACTGAATCAGGAGATTTTCATATAATATGTCTTTCTCCAGAGCTATAGGTTTAACTACACAAGGGATCATGAAAACTTTCTTATCCCCCCCCCAAGGCCTGCAAAGACAGGTTGACCCCCCAAATTCAAAGGCCATGAAGGACTGGCAAATCATCCATCTTATTTCTACCACCATTTTAAAAATAGGAATGTAATGATATTTTTAAAAAATATTCTCATTACACATTTCATGTCCTCGGGTATGTGAGTGTGTCAGGGAATGTGGCAAAGTGAGCAAGGAGTGAACTGATTTCATGCTGATTTGGTTTTTATAATTTATTTTTTTTACTTCTGGCAAAATAATGTGAAATTGGTTTTGACAAAGTTTACTCAACATGAAATATTTGTTATTGTGTTACTTCTCTTTGAAAAATTTATTAATTCAGAGAGGAACACCTGTAATTTTAAATGAAAAGTCAAAACACTTCATTTAGAAGAAATCAAAATGAAACATCCCCTGAAAATTCATTTCCCTGTCAAAGTGATTTTCCATGTTCAAAGAAGTGAGTGATTTTGATTGCTCTAAGCTTGTGTTCTCTAAATATTTACCATTGCTATTCATATAATTTTCAATGATTAGTCAGCCCATCATTTCCTCCAACAAAATGCTGTAGAATTCAGAATTGCCTTTGAGGATACTTTTAAAAATACACCTGGTCTCTGCATTAAATTTGCCTTTGCTCTTCATAGAGCTATTTAAATCTTTATCAGCAGAGCTGAAAGTTCTCCATTCCAATTTATTTCCATGAATTTCCATATCAGTGGAAATCACATCTTCTCTTTCTCCTAAATTCAGCTTCTAAGACTATAAATGACATTATTGATTTATTCAATTTCTTGATCAGTTCTGTGGCCTTCATTGAACTCCTCAGTTGTGGACTTCAGAACAGGACATGGTATTCCAGCTCCTGAAAATACCAAGATTTACAACCAGAAATACCTTCAACATTCTCTTTCTACTTGACATTCCTTTTTTCTGTAAGAAGTCAGGTGTTAAAAGGCACTATTTTATCTATAGTTTACAGTTGACTGTAATTTTACCAAAACAAAATCCTGTCTTATTAACAAGATCAGAGTCCCAAGAAATTATCTGTCTTGGTGTTAATTATTTTTAGGCTTTTCATTTTTCGCTGCTGCAGTCCAAGGGGTGTCCAGTGCTGTGTCCAGTAATTAACAGAACTAACAATTAACAGAATTAACAGTCGCCTCGTCAGGTCTGGGTGACAAGGCCGGACTTGATGATCTTGGAGGTCTTTTTCAACCTGAATTATTCTGTAATAGCCAATATGTGCCACATCATCTGCTACATACCACTCATGAGTGCCTTGCATATTTAGCTAGCAAAGCTTTCACTCTTTTATATACTGATTGCTTGTTAAATTATGCACCAAGATGATTTTGTTGGGGGAGAAAGAGGGAGAAAACAACTTTAATGGTGGATTGGAAATATGACATTATGTGTAATTTAGCTCTCTCTATCAAATAAACTAAATGTATTTCAAGACAGAAAAGCTTTACTGATAGCTCTTGTTAAAAGCTGCAAATAATTTCAATTCATCATTCCTCACTTGGCTTAAAATGAGTTTTGTATTGCATTAATGGGAGCTATAAGGGTGGGGTTTTTTCTGAAAATAAGGGAAGTTGAGGAAGTTGTTCCTCTTGCCCTACTCTGACAGAATATGTGCCCAAGCTGACTAATGCAGAACATCATTTAACTGCAGAAACAACAAAAGAATGTGTAATAAAATTTTAATTTTATGGTGGGCTTAAACTGGAGTAATAAGATACTTCCACTAATGCTGTTTTTCACTTCAGGTTGAACCAATTCAATCTATAGTTTGTTCTATAGGAGTAAAACATAAGACCAAATGTTGTGCTTTTGGGTTGGGTTTTTTTCCCTTTTTAATAGGTGTTAGAAGAACAAAAGCAAAAATCTAAACTGGATAAGAACTTACTACTGTAAAGTATCCTAATGCATCACATTAGGTCTGTCTCTTAAATATACATAAAATCATGCTAATAAAATATCTTGCTTTCATCTTCCTCTTGAAGGATTGATTTTAATTAATTTCCTACTAATATGTTTCTTATTCATGAACCCACATTCAACTTCTTTAAAGTTCAGGTTCTGGTCTTCATTTTTAGTTTTACATCTGGACCACAGTGATGAAGGAGCCAGTTTGAAATGTGGACATCTGATGTTTCCTGGGTTTGTAGAAAAGTAAAGCTCTTGGGGTAGAAAATCTACTAGAAAATAAAGAGGGGGGGGGAAAGAGAGACACAGAGATTGCAAATGGATAGAAATTAAATGGAAAATCAATTAATTTATTTTCTTTTTTGGACTTTTTTTCTCCTGGAACAGAGTCTGAAATTATCCCAAACTGCAGAGAGAGTTAAGAGAAAACAGACTTAAATAAGAGACAGCTGTGGGTATTTTATCCCAACACAAGAGCACAACTTATTATTTATTGATGTCTTTATTTTAAACAAACAAATCTATCAGGTGACATGCTTTGTTGTTATTTGATCAGTGGTAACTTAATTATCATCCCCTTACCCTTAATCAAAATCCTTGCCTGCAAATCTCCAGGATCCAACAGCCTCCCCCACATGCCAGGGAAGCTGGGTGTCCATGTCAAGATCATTTGTAGTTTGAAGAACATTTTGCCCTCAGGTTCTGAACAGAGCATTGATTATCCAAAAGCAGCTCTCCTTGGTTCCTATACAAGTGCTTCTCTTTATGCTGTAATTCCAAGTACTTGCCTTTTACCAACAGAGTAGAAAGAGAGGATTTACCTCTCCCCAGTCCGCCCCAAGCTCCAAACGAAAGATGTAATTCTTGGAGTTAAGGAATTTTGATTTGCTGTTGGGTGTGATAAGAGTTGAGCTCTGATGGAAATTCCTGTGTCAGGAACCTCTCATTTCCCATCCTGCCCATTGGAACCAGCGTGGCCTCAATGACTCTGACGATGCTCAGAGATATTTGCTTGTAATTAATGAATTGGACAAATTAATGTGGTCATATTTGGTTGTAATCAGCCAAGAGAGAAAAGGGAAGGGGACAGATAGAGGACATAGGTGTGTAATTGGTTCTTTCTGGTTGTTTTTAGGGACCTGAGCTAAAAACAGAATGTGTTGATTTGGATCTTTCCCTGATTCCATCACCTTGCACATCACAGAGTGTGGGTCATTAAGTCCATGAATATGGCAAAAAACATAAGGCAAGAGAGGTGCCTAAGCACTGATGAAAGTTCAGTTCTGCTTAAAGTGGTTTTCTGAATCAAGGATTGATGTTGATGAAGAGGAGTTGCTGAAAAATTATGCATGAGCTCCTTTTTTTGATTTTTTTCTCTGCCATATTTCACAGTAATTTTGTTTTGAGATGTTTTTATTGTTTTTACTTCTAACTTTGAAGACCCAGGCTTCCATTTGGAATAAAGCAGTGGTTCTCTGCACACACTCCATTAGCACACTAGTTTTAGTTGCTTCAGTTGCATCAGTTTTAGATGTATAAATAGATTTTAGACGTATAAATAGAGTTTAAGAAAAATATATTCTGATATGATTAATTTCTCATTCATGTAAAGCTCTCAAACTGTCATCAGATCAGGTGTGTTTCATTCTTTATGGAACAATTTCAGGAGAAAAGCATTAATATTATTCAGAAAGCAATGATAGGCACATTTTATAGCTCTTTTATACCAGTATCAAACGAAACCCCTGACAAGTTAAACACGGTAGCCTTTAATCGGAGGAAACTTGAAGGCGCCTCAGCTGAATAAATTAGGGACAATTAACTAAAACCCAAAATGAGTTACACACTGCAGCTCATTATTTTTAATTTGAAATTTTGTTTACGCTGGAGTCAGCTGCTGTCTGAAGCACCAGCTGCCAGGTGGGGGGAAAAAAAAAAAGAAGGAATAAAACATTGGCTCTGAAGTCAGGGGAGAGTTTTGTAGACAAGCAGGACTGGAGCAAGTGGATGTTTTGATACATCAAAAATAAGAAGTGCCACTGAGGTGACTTGTCCCCAGGGCTCCTGATGGTGCAGAAGCAATGTGGTTTCGAGCCAACGTGTGGTGGGCTTGGATGTCATAAAATCACTTGATCTTCCCCATCTCCTCTCACTTTGGGATCATCTGTTCTGATGGCTCCTCCATACCCTGGGGTACTTCTGGCTGGAACGGATGCCTTGGGTAAAAAGACCTCCAAACCCATTCTCTGAATAACTTCCATGTCTGTAACACACCCTTATCAGAGACTGGTATTTGCCCTAAATATTTCTCCATTTAAACGTCGTGTCCAACAGGGAAATTAAGAGTGACTTGAAGCTCATTAGATTGCTTTTGCTATACCTGATATTTAGAATTGACATCATTTCCACTTTAAAAAGATGTTCTTCCTTTCAGTTGTCATTCAAATAATTTACTTAAAGGGTGCTCATAATTTAAATAATTTATTAAAGGGGTTGCCCAGGGAGCTGGTGGAGTCCCCACCCCTGGAGGTGTTCAGAGAACGACTGGACTTGGCACTCACTGCTCCAGAGGTGAGCAGTCAAAGGTTGGACTTGATGACCTTGGAGGTCTTTTCCAACCTAAATGACTCTGTGATTCTAAAGCAACCCCACTCTCCTTTCTGTAGGGCTTCTCCAGGGACAGCAGTTCGCAAGAATGAGCAGTTTCCATGTAATTATTGTCACTTATTCTAATTTTCTCAGCTCCTGTGTATTTCTGCAAGTGTCTCATTGCATCAGTATTTCAGCATTTCTATCACTGGAGAGAATTGTTTTGCCATTATACACACAAAAATTGAGCTCTCACAGGGAAAAAGGAAACATCATTCATAATTAGTATGAAACTTCATGACTCAATGTCATTGAGAAATTAAGAGAAATTTCAGTGAACTATGGTTGAGTTTTCCCCTCTTCTTTAAAGTTTAAAATTTAAATTTTGAATTCTTAATTTTCTTCTCAATTTAAAAAAAAAGTTGTAAAGTTCTTTTTGACTAACAGCACATTAGTTTCAGTTTGAAATGTGGAGGGTTTGTCAAAATTGTCACAGTTTTATGAACAGTTTCAATTTTCATACGCTAAATACAGTTAAGTGAAAAATTTTCTGCTTCTTGTGATTTTGATACTTTTTCCATCAACTCCAAAACTGGGGAGAGAAATCAGAGCCCTGCCCTGCTGTCCCAGCCCCCAGTGAAATGCAAGGTTACCATCTCCAGACACTTTCAAATAAGCCAGAAATCAGTTTGTTGGGGTTTTTAATGTTTTAAAATATACATCCCAAATCCTCTGTTAGCTGAAGTCTTTTCAGGGAATGTCTCCTGACTGTATATCTCAGCATGAGTTCAAAGGCTCTCCATAAGAAAATAATAATAATAATAAAAAATTAAAATTAAAGGATACGTTTTTCAAAAATATCTTTCCATTCCATATCTTGGAAATGAAGGAATCCTCCAGCAGAGCTGTTTTTCTCCATGTGTTGCAGGATTTAAATAACATTACAAACCTGAAAACTGAGCTGCCACGCATTATTCAGAGCACCAGAAGCAGCAGCTGTTATTTGTATTTGTCTCTAATTTTGGAGGGTGGAGAGTAGGAAGCTTTTGTTGACAACAGAGGGGAAAAAAAGGAGGCAGTGGAATGAATTGCTGCCCAACACCTCAGATGCTTCAACATCTGCAAGGCTGTGTTTAATTTGGAAATCCAGACTGTGGTCCCTTCTGTTGGCAACAAGTTGGTGTGAAAGTCTCTTCTTCCCACAGGTGGGGAAATGCTCGGCCCATTTCGAATGACAGAACAAATTTTGGGTTAAAAATTATCAAAGCCAGGCAGAGAAAAATATTTTTATATCCTTGAAACAGCTCTGGGGAGAGAGATGGAATTCAGTGACGTTTGCAGAGTACAACCAGTATATTATGAAAAAACACTCAATTTCCTTTTTACTTTTTTTTTTTCCCTGAGGTGAGAATGTTTTGAGATGGGATGATTGGACTATTTTGTATTATTTTTATAAATAACCTGCTTTTTGCAGCTCTGCTTTTTCTCCTACCACTGCTGCAAACTCAGTAGCTCAATTAAAAGCAATATGAAAGTGGCATGTTAAAGGGGAGATGGGGGTCCCATGATTTTATTTACTATTAGTAAGATGAAGTTTTGCAGATTAAGGACGGATGGGCCTTGAGGAAGGAAACAAAATCAATGGGAGCTGACTGCAGTTTCTCACAAGTAGCTGGAATACAATATATTGTAGGGCTAAACCTCCAACAGATATTGTGTTGCTACTCCAGGTTAACACAAAGGAGGATGCAAATCATTTTTCTCACTCTTGCAGAGAGAGCTGTAGACTTGGAAGAAACTCTGATTGTGTATTTCCACTGATCATTATTTAGCAATGATTTGCTCCCTAATGCAGAGCAGAAAAATTTCTTCGGGTGCAAAGAAATCAATATCAGCAAACAAAATGTTAAAGAGTTCAGCACTTACTCTGAAATTAAGCACTATTTACTCTCCTGGGATAAACCCCAAGCTCCTGTACTCAGGCATACTCTCTTTGATACCAATGGTGCTTGCTGGAATGAAGAAAGAATTAAGAAACTCTTCCCCTTTGGAAGGTGGAAATGAGCCCAGTTTGGAAGGTTTAGCTTAACCTGGTGCAGAATGGAAGGGACTCTGCATCATTTGATGGCAGTGACTGGGCTGAAATGCGGCTACATGGTTGGTTTATTGTTAATTATTTCTTTGAATGATATTGATTACTTAGAACAGCAATCAGCACCTGCCCCAGTTTAAGCTTTGAGGGGAAACTTCTCTAAAACCATGAGTTTTGTTCCCAGGGGCTCCTCTGCCCCAACCCTCCAGGGACAGGCAGCTCCTTTTCATCCCCAGGTGACAAAATGTTTGCTCTCCCTCATTGCAAACAGATTTCCATTAAATATAATCTGGAGATGTTCCATAAAGTCTCACATAATAAGCTCTGCTTAATAAGAGCAGCAAGTGGTGATATTCCAATAAAAGAGCCAGGGATGGGAGAGCAGAGGAGACCCAACTCAGGCATCACCTCTTCACTGTCCAGCAGTGCCACCAGCCCTGCAAGAGCCTCCCAGTGCAGGGAGTAGCAGTTGAGGCTCTGAAGGACTGGGGATGTTTCTGAGTCATCTCAATGTGAGCATTTCCACCAATTTATGGCCTCTCCATAATGAATTTCAGCCATTTGGGGGCAGATAAAAGGCTCCAGCGAGTGCTCCTGCCAAAGTGCTGCCTGAGCTGCTCCACTGTAGTGGTTTTAAAATAAACTGCTGAGGGTTGATTATTCTGAGGACTGGAAGCACAAAGGTGCCCTTCCTAAAGGGATGCCTTGAAATGGGGGCTCCCTGCTGCTTTTCCCTGTTTTCTCTTCCAGGTGAGTTAGATATTGTTGGTCCCAGCCCTCGGTTCAGTCTGCTCAGCACAGATTCCTCTAGTTTGGATACACTCAAGCAAGAATAAGTAAGAACAGAAATCCCCTTTGACACTTTGATGCCCCCAGATCACAAAGCTGTGAGGAAAACAGAGGAGCCCTTAACCTGTGGGAGGAGGGAGGGATCAGGTGGCTGCAGTGGAAGCAGAGCCAGGGAGCATAAAACCAGGAATTTGCCCTGTCAATATCCCGCCCCAACCACAGGAAGCAAAGGAAATGGAAATGAGCTGTGAAGCCAAATGATAAAATGCTTCTCTGCGTGCTCTAAACAGCCTCTTTCCGCTTATCCTCAAACCAGGGGCCGATTCATCATTCAGGGCCCCTCAGCCTATTTATCATTCAACAGCCAGAGTGGTTACAGCTCTTCATCCTTGATAAAAGAGTAGAAATCATTGATTTAATTGGGAGCAGCAGTAAGAACTTGGTTCACTGCCTTCCTGTTAACTGTTCCTTACTGTAAGTTACTTGAGGAAAAGTCTATTGCTGAATGTCCTGTTCCTATTAAGTTCTGCTTTCAATGCTGCTTCAAATTGCTGCCTCCTTAAATACATAGAGCAACATCAAGGAATTCATGGATCAGATCTCATTTAACTGAAATCAGTCCATGCAGTTCTGATCATGGTTATTTTTCAGAACAGATTTGTTTATGTCTGGGTATTTTGAGAAGTACGTTGTTGATTACTAAAGCCATCAAGTCCAGACTGATTTTGTGATTCACTTCAGTGACATGCTATAAATACTGTACATGAGCTTTTCAGTTTCATTTATAACCCTGCACACCCACTCAGCTCCTTGCTGAGATCTGTTCTGTTGCCTCCAATTCTATGTTTATTGTCTCTTTAAGCTGTAACAGAAAAACCCCACACACTCAGAAGGTATTTTTGGAAGGAGAGACTGATGGCTCTCTTTCTACAGAAATGTCTTCGTTTCTCCTGGGTTGATTCTATAAATTACTGCCCACACTGAACCAGACTGTTTATCACTCTCATCCTCAGCAGTGCTTTCCCAACCCATCGGTGGCTCTACTTTGCCTTCCCAATTTGTTTAGCCCAAGATTTAAGACGGACAGGGATCGCTGCTCTTATAAATCCTGATTTCATTAGTGATGAAGTGTCTGGCTCTACTCTCTGTCTCCTGTGCAGCCTAAATAGGACTCCAATGGCAAAGGAGCACACGATGCCCAGGCCCTACATGATAATAAGGCTTAAGAAGAAAGTGGTCCCTGCGAGGCCTCATTACAGGCATTTCTAGGGCTGAGTTACGGCTTCACAGGGTGGAAAAAGCATCTCTACAACAACTTCCCCAAAACAAAGTGGATCATTTCTATCTGGATCTTTCATTTCCCTCATAACAGTAGCAGGGTAAGGCTTGCTAATTGGTACATGATGCAGTTTGTCACACAGTTTTGTTCTGCTGTCATTATTTTTTACCTTCAATACGGAGCCATCTGAACGCTGGGGCAAAACTGTCTCCAATTAACTGATGAAAAATGACATCTGTGTAAAATGTGCAGTGTAAAATTGTCCTCATCTATCTGAATACAGCAGTTTTTCCTTGGTAGCTTTCTTTCAGAGACAAGCTAAAATTGAGGGATGGAATGAGTTTTACAGGAATAAATAAAACAGCAACAGTTCTGCTTTCACTAAGCAGATCGATGGGTTTGTGTCGCTTGCATTTCAGCAGGGGTGGGGAAGATAAATGCTACCTATCCTATCATCTGAAAAAATAATATGAATACATGGCAGAAAAGAGCTCTGACAGGATAAAACCATCCAAAAGTAAAATGAAACCTAGCTGTGGTGTTTTCTCAAACTTTTCCCAAAAAAACAGGAAGTATTTTAGAACATTTATAACCCTGCACACTCTATATCATAGTTAATGGGATGTATTCATATTTAATGGGGTGTATCCATATTTATATGAAATTATTTATATCTATTCATAATATGTTGATACAAAATAAGTGGGAAGCTTTATTGGTGGTGGCTCTGATTAGTCCAGCTTAATGTTCACCTAAAGCCTGAATAGAACTTGGATTTAGGGGTGGAATACTTGGAATGGATTTCAAACAAAGCATGTCTAAACTGTTAAGAGTAAAAGGGGAGAAGAAAAAAATTAAAAGACTGAACAGGAGACCTGGAAATTCAATTTCCTTCCTCCAGCTGCTGTTTCTGGGAGGATAATGATCCCTCTTGGTCCAGGTTACAAAAGAAAGAATGGTGGAACATCAGGCTTTGTGCAGGTCCTGATCAGCCAGAGACATCAGTCATTGATAGGACAAGGGAAAAACACCTCAAACTGCACCAGCAGAGGTTCAGGTTGGATATTAGGAAAAATTTCTTCACTGAAAGTGTGTTTTAGTATTGAAACAGTCTCCCCAGGGAAGTGATGGACTCACCATCCCTGCAAGTGCTCCAAAAAATGAGCTGATGTGGCATTTGCAATCTGGCTTAATGAGAATGATGGTACTTGGTTGAAGATTGGACTTGAGGTCTTTTCCAACCTTTAGGATTCTGTGAAGGTGCCTTGGCAGGACCTGGGAGGATGCAGTGGCTCCCAGCAGCTTTTCAGGGATTGCAGTCTGGGAAATGTCTGGCACATGTGATCCTCTGTGAGTGTGTAAAACCAGGCACCAACAGGATTGAAATTTTCCTTCTGTCCACTTTCACACCATCCAAACACAACTCAAAGATGACCTAAACTCTGGAGAAGAATTTTCTTCTGCTTCCTTTTATATTTACAAATTAAATGGCCTGAAGAGAAGCCCCATTTATTTCCAACTAAAATACCATCTGCTTGTGTGTGAAAAAACCACAGAGTCATATGGATTCAGGGTTAAAATGATAAACTTAATTATCAAAAAGTAAAAGAGCAATTCACATATGGAAACAGCAAAATTCATCGGAACTCAAGATTTGATTTTATGCCATTTCCTGAAAGTTCAGTAGACACTGTGGTTTCTCCAAAATCCAACACAACATTTGGAGCAAAACTGTTGAGATGCTGCACTTCTGAAGCATAATGAACTGTAGCTTATCACCCCCCCCACTGTGGCTGCTCAGACACACTGGAAAGTTTCCTGTCATTTCATCCTTCATCCTTTTGTGTCCTTTATCTGTGCCTGCCTCTTGCCATATAACTTAGTTTAGATTACCCAAACTCATTTTGTGAATCAAATTCTAGTTTGGGTTTTTTCCCCCTTTTATTCCATTAAGGAAAATTGTGCTACATATGGGCCAATATTACAGTGGGTCTGAATTGATTAGAGCTCTTTTTCGAGTTATTCTACTGCATGAAAAAATATCACTTATATTTTTCCCACCCTCCTTTCTTATAGGCAGACATAATGCAAAGCTGACAAATAATTTCTTTAGAAGAAGACAAAAAGAGAAGTTGCTTCTGTACTTAACAGATGTTCTTCGTTGTGATTCGGACCCACAACGCTCTGAAGTTGAACATTTCCTTTTATTTCTCTTTGTGAAAGATTTTTTATAGTTTTGATGAACTTTTTAGCCATCATTTCTTCAGGTTCCTCAGAGTTTATTCTCAGACATGCTGAATGCATGCCCTGACTGCTGTTACATAAGGTAATGCAGCTCTGACACTCTTTTGTCCCCTGAATGTATGGCAGAGCTGCTCCTCTTGCTACATGCTGAGATATGTTCTGGTTTAAGGTCACTTTTCTAACTAAAGAACCAGAATTATTCTGTCAAGCTGCAGTATTTTTAGGTGCTTTCTCCTCCAGCTGAATATCTTCTGAAGTCCTGTAAGGTTTCTCCATCACTTCAGTCCATGGAGGTTGAGATGGAATTTCAGTGCTTCTTCCAAAGCACTGAAAAATGTAGTTTTGTTTTTCTTAAACTAAAAACCCTGTCATACGGGTCAGCCACTCCAGAGCTCCACCAAGGAGCAGGCTGGTAGATTAGGACCACTTTAATAAGGTGTTTTTTCATAATTCATTGCTTGAATTCACTGTTGGGAGGAAATTATTGCAAAGAAAATTGATACAACTGAAGACACAGGAGCCACAGCTTCGTGACCAGCTTCCCTTTGCCCCATTAGAGCACCAGCACCTGCTTTAGAGGGATCTCTGGGTTTAATTCCTGCCATAAAAAGACAACCCAGACTCCAAAATAACCTTTTATTGCTCCCATGCTGGTTTTCACCAACTGTGGGATTCTCATGTAAGGTTTTGCAAACACATCTAATTGGATCTACAGCTAGTTATTGCAGATAAATGCAGTTTTTGGTCTCTGTAATGCATGACCAGCCCTTCTTTCTTGTGTCTCACCCATGGCACTGCTTCCTGCAACCACACTCTGGGATGAGGCAGGTTTTGGTTTTTATTTTTATTTGTTTTATGAGTGCTCTTGAATTCTACCAAGTGATTTGGGAATATTTCACCAGATTTCTCAGATGCTTGAATTCAAGGGCTAAACTGGCCTAAATTTCAACCCTTTCATTCGTCACTGAAAAAGTAATTTTATACTGGGGAGAGAGAGGAAGGAAGGGTGGGAAGGTTGGTGGCAGAAGTATTTGTAATTGATAATTTTTAGAAATATCAAAAATATTTTGTTTTATACAAGTTTTTCTGAGTTTTTCCTTCCTTTTGTACCTTATATTTCATTTTCAAGCATTATCTCTCAAATTTCTGTAATACAGTTCATGGATAGTCTCCTATGCCCGACTTCAAAGAAAACTATTTTAAGACACCAAGTATTTGAGAATAAGGTTTTTGTCAAGGAAAAGAACGAAAAAAGAAAATCTTCTGACTATGTTTTTGCTGGCACCACTCCTTGCTGATTCAAAAAGCTACATTATTTAAGCCTCCTGGACCTATCTCCCACATTTCTGGAGAATTTCTCCTGTTCTTTTTTTTTTCCTGAGGTATTCTCATATTTCTCTAGGAATCTGGAATGTGCCTTGGGAATCACTCAGAGTCTGCCACATCCTTGGTTTGTATTTCAGCTCTCACTGATCAGCATAACCACATCCTTCCAAAGGATTCCTGTGGTCCTTTCTAAACAAGCTGCAGGATTTCCTCCAGAAGATGGATTATGCACTTTATCTTTAGTAAGAGTTCTAATTTATCTCCCAGTAATGGTGAGCCCAGGATCTCTTCTTGTATCACACTCTTGTAAGTAAGATCAATACTCTCATGTCTGATGTTTAATACCTGCTTACAGCTTTGTCTGAATTTGGTTCCTGAAAGGTGTTTTTAATGTTTAATTGCTGGGTTTTTTCTTCTAGGATGGTATAGATGGTATAATTCACTATTTAATTGCTCTTGAGGAAAAAAAAAAAATCAGTATTTTCTGAATTTTTGTTTATTTTTGTAAATTTAATAATAGAGAACCCCTTTAAACATGAAGAATCTTCAGGTTTGGGCCTTGTAAGAAGTAATTGAAGTTCCTGTAAGATCCTGCCTAACTGAGGGTAAAATAGATCAGTTGTTTCCTTTGAATGGCAAGAGCCCAAACCAGGGTGCATCATTGTCCCTTTTTAAACCTGGTGAATAATAGGGGGGTAAATCAGCCTTGTTTTGTTTCCTTAGCCCTGTAAAATATTAAAAAGGGATTCCTAGAAGAGGGGAACAAGGAGTCTGAGTCAGTTCCTAAAAGTGTCATCAAGACTCTCAACTGGTGTGTCAAAACTTTTACTTTTGGAATGTTAGTGGGAAGTGTCACAGGTAACGTAGCATCAGCTCTGGAATCAATCTGTGACTGTTGAGAATAAGCATCACTTCAGATACTGGTTGGACTCAGAAGAGATAAACCAGACAAGTATGTCAGAACTGATTTTGCCATTAGAGGGCTTTGGTTACTAAAGAGATGGAAACCAACTTTTTTCCTCCTCTAGGATACTTGAGCATCCACACCAAGTGAAGTTGAATTTGGTCTAAACATCAACAAAATTGCCTGTTCCCTCCTTTTGAAAAGACTGTTCAATCTTTGGGAGAGATTTAGTTATAAAGGAGCTCATATTAAACAGGGCTAAAATTCTCCTGAGGTAAAAGCTGCATCTTTCAAAAATAAACTTTACACTGAATTTCCATCAGAGACTTATTTCATTCAGGGTCAATCCTATATTTTGCTGGGTTTGCACAAGAATAAAATAATGCAAATAATATATACTGCAGAGCCCAAAAGAAACTCCCTAGCCAGCTCCTTTTCCTATCACCTTCCCCAGCTTTCCAATGCCTCTATAAACTTGCACCTCTATTTTGCACAGAATTGAATGGTTTCAGAAGCCTTTTACACTATGACTGTATATTTGGGCAAAATTTCCCATCACAGTTGCAGCATCAATGATCAAACTATAATTGGTTGTGATCTTCTGCTCCCGGTAATTCGCCAGCTTGAAGGTGGATAAAACTTCTATTAGACTCTGAAGGACTCAGGCTTCAGCTCAGCCTGTCCAGCTGAAAAACAGGGAAAAGTGGAGGAGACAGAATGTGCTCAGCAGGAGTGATATTGCCTTTGAACAGAAATGCTTAATGCTTTCAGTTTGCATTAAGGCCTCAGTCTTTGCTCTCAGCTTATGGCACAGGCACTGGCTTTAGATGTGGTGGAAGGATTTCTTTTTCCCAGATGGCAGAACATGATTAGAAACTTTCTGTGATCTTTTCTGCTGCACCCATTCTTTCCAAGAAAGAGAAAGAGAGAAACTCATTCTGTTCTCAGCCCTTCCTCAGTCTCTGTCCCAGTGCCTCACATTCTCTGGGAAATGTGCTCTCAGAGCTGTTCTTTAGAAATACTTCTATAGTTTCATCTCAACTTTACTCTGTGATTCCTCTTTGTCTAAGACCTTCCACTGCTCCAGAAAAGAATGAATCCTTGCTCTTCACAGCATTCCTTTTGTTCCCATTGTAGGCTTGATGTTTAGCAGAGCTACTTTTTTTGCATTAATGAATTTGAGGGTACAACCAGGTCCTAAAATGCATATAGAGAGCCCAGGGAAATCCAAACAAAGGAACATTAAAATAATCTTTAAACCGTAGTTTGATCTCCAGCAAAGGAAAAGATGTGAAGTGTCCCTTAGTAATTTCTGCATCAAAGCAGCAGCCCATTGCTTTCCTGCTGTGAACAAACACTCCAAAATTCTGTGCTTGCACCCCAGAGGTGTCTGCTGTAATTAATTTACTGTTGCTTTCCTAACATCACACATCTCCTGACTTGGATGTTTCACAGTAGGACTGAGCTCCTGGCTCCTGTGGCAGGAATGTTCTGTGGCAAGAGCAGAATGTGGCTTAACAGTCTCACTGTCTGTTCATTGCAGGTGCTGGTGTTTTGTCAATATATAAATATTGGTTTCTCCAGGAGTCTCAAACACAGGTGTCTTTGGTTCTGTGTAAAATGTTACAGAGCTCAGGTGTGAAGAGCCATAGAGTGGTTTGGGATAGGATGGACCTTAAAAATCATCTCATTCCACCCCGTGCCATGGGCAGGGACACCTTCCACTAGCCCAGGTTGCTCCAAGCCCTGTCCAACCTGGCCTTGGACACTTCCAGGGATGGGGTAGCCACAGTTTCTCTGGGCAACCTAATAAAATTATAAAGTATAAAGAAATGTAGCGTTTGCAGGATTGAGTCTGTGGGCAATATCCTTCATTCTAGCTGACTGTCCATCCACATACAGAAAGTTCTAGCAGACATTAGACATAAACATCAAACTTCCTTATTTGTCTTTGCTGTGTCCATTAATTTGTCCATTTGCAGTGTCAGCTTTCTGCCCCTTGTCAGTAATGCAGACTCTGGTAATATTTCCCACTAAGCATTTCCCACCAATTCCTGTAGGGAAAAGTGACATGAATCCTTCTGTTGAACTAAATGAAGGCATTTTTTTACTTTGGTACAAACAGAAGTTGATGAGTTTAGGATCTGAGTAACTTACTGATGTCAAATGGTTGACTGGTGATTCTTGTGTGCAAGACAGAAGAAAATTACCTATGTGGAGATATTTCAACATAGAAAAGACAAAAAGAAGTAGAAAATCAAAATATAAATCATCAGTCTTTTCATGCTGTTACTGAAATGTTACGTTTCATGCTGCTTTTCCAGCTCTAGATTAAAATTAAACTTAAGAAGGACTGATATCTAATTTCATCTTTTCCCCTCCATGTAGTTCTTAGGAAGGAAGCAGCTTGCATATAAGAGCACGAGATAAAAAAAAAAATGTTTAATTCAGGGAAACTTGAATGTGATATATTCACAATGTTGCAATGCCAGGCAAAGCTTGGTGTCTTCCTCCCAAAGCAGTGTCATTGCTTAGGAAAGGGAGAGAAAGGGTAGAGCAGAATTCCTAGGAAGGAAGTGACCTCCCATGCAGGGAACAGACAAAACATGTGCTTTCTGAAGTGCAAGAAATGGTGGCATCAAGAGCTGAGTTTCATTCTCCAGTTTCAGTCTGTTTCACATCTTGTCATCTGCTTCACAATATCCTTGTGTCTGTTGAAAGAGGTGTTTCAGCAGCCTTTATTATAAGGCTTTGTGGTGACAATAATGCCAACAGTCCAAAATAGTGTAATTCTCTGAAAAAAGGAGTTTGAAGGGATCTCTGAAATCTGGCACAACAGAGACTCCTTGTCCCAGCACTCCACAAAGTGAGGAGATAGCAGGGAAATGTTGTCATTAAATGATGCTTTTAAGGCACTAAGAAGCCAGTAGATCTTTATGTATTTTAATTACTTTGCATGCTATTAGAAAGGTTCAACAAAAGGAGAAATTTTGATTCTTCATATAAACATTGATAAGGTGCAGCATGTTTTGTGAAGAGCATCCCTGGGATGCTTGGATTTACAAAGAACCTCTTTCTTTACGTTTTTTTCTGTCAGTCCATTCTTTAATAAGGAAAGACTTTTGTGAGGGTTCAGCTTTCAGTCTGGATTTTTTCTTAGACCAGGACTGAAGGATTTAAGTAAACCCTTCAACTCCTGCTGCTCCAGGCACCCTTCAGGTACCTCTGGCATGGCACTGCCATGGGATCTGAGTCTGTGGTTTGCAGCATACCCAGAACTTCTCTAATTTTCTGGCTACACTGGAGTTTTTCTGTAGTTCTTTCCTTATTTTTATGTGCATTTCCATACTTGTCCACTGGGCTTTTTTTCCACACTGTGCTCCCATGTGCACATGGGTTTCCTTTGTGGACCCCAGAAGCCTGAACAGGTGAATTATATTCTTTTTGTTTCTCCTCCACTAAGTCCTTCATTTAGGTACAATATTTGGCAAATGACGAAGGGGTTTGACCCTCTGGAATATCTCTGACTGAGACCTGCACATGGAATTCCCATTAAGATCATTTGAGTGGTGCACACAGAGTTAAGCAGTGGCTCCAACCCCTGCAAAGAGCTTTAGTTGATAAGACGAAAAAAGTTTTATGCAGAAAAGAGCAAGGAAATTAATCAAAAGGAAAAAACACGATGCTGCTGAAGGGAGGTTTTTCTTTACAGAAAAAATAAGAGCAAAACTGTAGAAGGGAAAATCTGGATCAGAGAGATTCATAAAAAGGTCGGATCTAATTCAGACACAGGATGAGACAAGATGGGAGTGAATTTTAATAAAGAAAAGCAGTTTCTATAGAAAGGCCATTTAGCTGATGTCAGGAAACCATTTAAGATTTTTAAATGAGTTCAATAGGAAGAAAAGTATCAAAGTCCTTGGAATACCATGCAGACATTAATGAGTAATAACAAATACTGCAAAGACTGAGAGCCACCTTATTTTATGTGAGTAACCAGAAGTTTTAGTGATGGTTTCAAGTTATCATAACGGTTTTAAAAGAGAGATGAATGTACTGGGTCTTTTACCTTCAAGGAAAGAGGCAGCCACATTATTGGTTACCCTGGGAAAATGGTCGGATCTTTCCTACAGGAGTCTTGAATTATCATTTTAACACTTCATTAAATTGTCTTGTAAGTACTTGTATATTTTCTTTCAATATTTTGTGACACACTGTGAATCTGGGTAACACAGGTAGACCTAAGAAAACTGTAGATTGTAATTATTATAATTATCTTGTGCTGCAGCAGTGCCTAAGGATTCTCTTTCTACCAAGCAGGTGTTATTTTGTGCCATGCTCACTTGTAGACCACCAATGAATGATGCAGAGCTGAGACAGGACCTTCAGCAGCAGATGTGTAAAGGAACCACTTTTTGGTAACATAGGTAGGCACTGAGTGAGTTCATCATCTTTGATTCTCAGATCCATCTAAAACAATTCAATGCATGAAGATTTTCCTCAGCAGAACTAAGCTAGTTTTGATCTTGGGAGGCTGTCTTCAGGTAGGGAATGGTTTTTATAGGACTGAGTGTTATCCCCAGGTTGTGTCCTGCGTCTGGTGTCCAATTCTGCAAGCACAGAACCATGTGACATTGGAATCAATGGATATCCTCACACAAGTCAAATTGCTCTCTGTTTGTGCTGCTGGTAGGATCAGACCCCTAATTAATGAATGTGATTGTGATGTTTAGTAAATTAAGATAGAACAGCAAATTGCTGTTGGTACTATTATGTCAGGGATTTTTGCAATTAGTGTTGAAATTTTCATTTTAGTGCTTCATTCAGCTCCTCCTTCCCATGCCGAGGATTACATTCCCCAGTCACAAAACATTCATTACACTGAACTTGTTGTCTGCAGCCTTGATATACGGCCCCATCAGCTCCTGTATGAGCTCTTATTTCAGCTTCATTTACTAATATACTCTTCACTATTGAATCCTGATGCAGGCAAAGCACAAAACATTCCTCATCAACGTTTTGCACGTTGGGTAAACAAAGCTGATGAGAACTGACTCATCCGTGCCCACTTAAAAGATTAGTGTTGTACAACCATTCTTAATTACCTTTTAATCTTAGCATCGAATTCCTCCCCAGCCTGACTGTATCCAGTGTCTCCCATCCTGTAATACAAACTCTTGCTTTTCTGCTGAGCAATCAGACACTTATCTCATCAGCAGTGAACTTGTCAGGCAAAGTGAGATGACAAATCTGTGCCTTGCTGTGTGCAATAGGAGTCAAAGAGCTCCTTGTGGCACAGAGCTGCTACACAGCCCTTATAAATTATTTATGCTCCTGACATCCCTACATTCTTCATACCATTGCCTGCATGACCTTGTTGTGGTGCCTTCACTGCTCACAACGTGGTTAGAAGCCTTAGAAGCCCTGAAGATACTTGCTGAACTCTGTTAACTTAAAGCTCAGGAGTCCCCACACTCGTCCCACAGGAATCTCCTCTTGCTTCCTTCTTCCACAGCTTCCCTGCTGCCAAAAACATAAAACTCCTTTATCTTTGTGTAACAAACTATCTTAGATCCAGGACTGATTTCTTGCCAAAACCAGTGAGGAAATGCAGAGGGCAAATACTGTGCATGTGGTGGGCAGATACTCTCCTGTCTCTGCGAGTGACATGGAAGTTGAACCCTGGGTTCCATGTTGTTCAGCTGAACATGCTGATATCAGACTGTCCTGTGCTGGGCTTTCTCTTCTTTTTTTGCATTCAAGGAGAAGTTTTCAAGGGACTTGGTTTTATTCTAAGATGAAAGAAGACTTTTTTCTTCCTGTACAAAGAGGAAGTGTTTTCCACTGTGGGGCTGAATTTAGACATGGTGTGAAGGGGGGTGTCAGTGGGATGGGAAGTGCATCTCTCCACCCTGTGGCTGAGGACATGAGTCACAAAGAGTTGTGCTAATGGGATGGGGATGTCCAGCTCTGCTCAGATCTTGCCCATTCAGTTCTAATTGTTCAAATATCACAGGACTTTGATGGATTATTATAATGTCAAGGTAAAAATTCATATAAGAAAGCACAAAAATGTCCAATCCTACCAACAGACCTGTCAAAGTATAAAGGATTTCTCCAAGTTAGAGGGAGCTAATGTGATGGAAAGACTAACTTATAGACCTAAAGTATCATGCTTGCATTTAACTGAAGTGTATTAGAACTGCAAAAAGATACCACTTGCAATATATTTAGCAATGCAGAGCATGGATACTATTAATAGTATTAAGGGAATACAAATGTATTTACCCAAATGCCACAAATCTTACAAGGCATGTACAGAATATGCTGGGTTTGCACAAGGATTGAAATTAATAGGCATGACCTTTTTCTCACTTGCCTTTCATCCTCATAAATTCAGCATGTTTGCAAAACAGGCTCAACAGGATTTGTTTGTGGATTTTTTTTACACCAAACACAACAGAACTTCTGGGGGTTTTTTTGGGTTTTTTTTTTTTTTTTTAGTCAAATGGTCTCAACAAATATTGTAACAAGCTCTGAGTCGTGGCAATATTAGGTTGGGGTGTAGATTTATTTATAAGCAAGCATCCATCCTTGGATTAGCTTTTCCAGCAGATAGTCTGAACTTCATTCATAGGCAATAGTGATGTTTAGAACCAAACTAGGAAAAGTTTAGTCAGTTGGAATAAATTAAACAGGATTCAGAATGCACACAGCAGGGTATCCCTGGTAAGTGTTGATTTTCAGCTTCCATCATCCCTTGGTCAAACAAGTGCACAGGTACAATGATAAGAAATTCTGTATCTGTCAGGCACTCCTTTATTTCAAGGCTTTGAGATGTAACAGCTGCACTAAGGAGAATTATCTGTTCCTTTAGAGACTATTTGCCTGCTCCTGGCAACCAACTACTGACTAATGTTCTTATTGTCAGTGATTTGCATCTTTTGTAATCTTTCATAGTTCAGGTTATCCATTTGTGCTTCTCACCTTTTTGGAATAGTGGGAATCTCTGCCTGCATGTTGTGATATCACAGCTGCGCAATATGAATGGGGGAGCACAAATTCTATTTCACTTTTTAAACCTTTTCCTATCACTAAACTTGTCTGATAGTAGGTAAATGGGCAAATAGACTGAGCTGAATTTCTAATTTTTTTATATAGCACTTCAAGTGCCTTGGAAGTTTCCTAATTTTATTTAGGAAATAGTCCAAAGGTATTTGTATTCGTATAAATACAAAGATAAACATTTGTTATTCTTAGATAAAAAAACCCAAACAATGCTCTTTCTTTCATCTATGTCAACATAAATAAACCTGAAACCACGTTTTTTGGATTTTCTTTCTCTAGGCAACGACTTTCTGGTAAAGTGACAATGGAGGTCCAGAATAAAATTAGTCTCCTCCATCCATGTTACATTAAAATACAGAATTGTAGGGTTTTTTAGAGTTTGGGATGTGTTAGGTCAAACAAAGCCATCAGGAAAATCCTTCCAACAGGACCCTGGCAGCTTGGAGCTGTGTGATGCTCTGCTCTGCCAACTTCTGGTTTTAAAAGCCATCAGGAACTCCTTGCTTCAGGGTGAGCTTGATTTTCTGATAAAGAGGTTGTGACCTTTTCAAATATTCTGAATTAGCAGTTTGGGTCTCCCAGGTGTTTCCCTTGGCATAAACCACTCTCTGAGCATTCTGTTGTCCCTCAGCATTAATAAATCTCTGAGGTGTAACTTTCAGGCCTGGGAAATACTTCAGTGGAACAAACTTTCTTAAAAACATCATCTTGCTGTGTAAAGCCAAACCAGAGACATTTAGGAATGTCCAAGGTTTGCAGCTTTATCAGAGCATCAGTTCCTTGTTAAAGTATAGCTTTGGAGCGCAGCTAAAACATCCTCCAAATAACACAATGGAGGGAAAGGGAAGATAAATTATACCAGTAATCAGACATAACTTAATATTGGAGCAGTGAACACAGAATTCAGTGTGAAAAGCCTCCACTGACTCCAGCAGTAAATGACTCAAACCTTGGTCAAGGTGTCAGTGGCCAGAGGACCCTTTTCCTGACTTGTTTTCCATAATTAACATGAAAGACTAAAAGAAAAGTTAAAAAGTTTGCCACTCTGAGTGTGAACTCCTAACTTGGTAAAAACTTCCTGAACATACTTTTATTAATTGCCTGATTTTCAAGACAGTGTGGTACCCGTTCTTTTCTAATTACTGTGAGCAGTGGCCTGTAGTTGCCTAACTACCTTATTTTAAATACTTCTCACAACTGCTTTGTCCCAAGAGAGTTCTGTGAGGAGGCAGAGAGGCCAGGAAAACAGGTTAATAAGAGGTTGCATGAACCTTTCAGCATTTCATGAAAGCCTGACAAAGCTTCAGGCCCATGAGAGCTCACTGTTGAGATGGTGATGCTAAACTGCAATAAAAGACAGCAAAAATAAATGGTTGCTGAGGTTTTCAAAGCAGCTACAAAGGTAATGATGAATTGTATCAGTGACATTCCTATGTGCTGAGGTGGTTTTTTCCCCCATAAATTACTTCTTTTCTAAACCCATGGCATTACTACAAAATTGCATCATATGTTGGAATACCACTATGAAGAGTGCCAAAAATAATTTTGCAAATGTTAGGAAATACCAGCATAAAAATGCCAATGCAATTTCACTTTGGTCTTTCCCCCTCTCCCAGAAAAATGCCACTACTAATTACAAACTGTGTGCTACCTTTTTCAAGGCATCTTTGCCTTTTTCGGTGTCTGGATTGAAATGTTTGAGTCTTAAACACTTTGCAGCAAAGAAAACTGAAGTTCTCAAGTGCAATAAGGGGGTGGTAGCAAGGAAAAGGGTTTGATGTTTGCCCAGTCCAGCTGCACTGGTGTGTCTGGAGGTGTCCATGCTCCTGTAACATATTCCCTGAGTGCAGACAGTTCATGACCACTCGTGTTCTTCAGTTTCTTAATTCTTAACCCAATTTTCTGGGTAAAAGTGCTGCTATTTCACGCCTGTTATGGAAATCAGTGATCACTGAAATAAGGATAATACCAGGCCTCATGTGTACAGGCAAGACTATTTGTATAACTTTACCCCAGCAGGTTTTGCTGTGTGGATGAAGTTCTGCCAACAGTGCTTGTATGTGTATTACATACTCTGAAAGCTGATACACAAGGACTAAAACTATTACTATTATTCTTTCCAAGCTTCTCTCAGGGTGGAAAAAGGGTTTTTTGCTTTGTTTAAAAAAAAACCCCTGATATAGTGATGGTTTGCAGCTTCTGTTTTCCCATATAAGCTCTTTTGGACAGAGCTACATTTTCACTTGCAAAAGAGCTGCAGGATGTTGGGAATTCAGTGTCCATTGGCTGTTGGCTCCACACTTCCACAATGAAAAGCAGCATCAGGTGGGTGAACATCCCTGAATTGTTGCAGCAAAAAGATATTTGGATTTCCTCAAACTCCCTGCTGCAAATGTCTGGCTTAACCTCCTACCTACAGCCTTTCTCATCTGAAAGTCAGAACCCGGGTAGAGGAGCTGCCAGGCTGGCTCACACAAACCTGCTCCATGAGGCTGGGTGAGGGGCCAAGCAGCTTCTCCCTGAGCTGTAAGGGGTTCTTGATCTCATAAATTTGTACCTGGGAAAAATCAGGGAGCAGAGGGAGATTTTTCTGCTATCTGTCCTGAAGAAAAAAAATCTAACCTTTGATTCCAAACCTTCATGTGCAATCTCAGGTCCCCATATTGAAAGTGCTTTTTTTCCTATTCAGCCCCTTCCTGAAGCTGGACCTCTTGCACAGCCATGAATAATCCTCTGTCCTTAGTGAGAAGAGAGTTAACCAGTTTCTTTAGATTGCTCTTGGAAATGCTCTGCCACAGTGAACAATTATTTTATCACAGGAAACATGAACATTCTGATTGTTCAGATGTTCTGATTTTTGCTTGATTTGTTTGCCTTTGAAGAGAGGGTTTAGAATAAATGCTTGTATCAGTGAGACAAAGCTCTGATCACAAACCTATTCAGCAGAAAAGGAGAACAAAGGCTGCAAGTACAATTTATTCTAAGGAGCTCATGCCTAAGGACTCAGTGGGTCTCCAGTTCCTTTCCTGTCAGCAATAAAAGCCACATAACACAGTTGAAAACCTTCATGAAGGGATCTAGTTGCAGCCCTTCAGTCCTGCATTCCTCCTTGCTTAGATGGTGGGAGACACTGAGGGACAGAACACAAACTGCAAAATTTGAATATTTTAAATGAAACTTTTAAAGAACTGCAGAGATCCACACGTGTGTTGATCAATAGGTGGCATCGGATAAGAATCTGCTGGTTAAATAAAGAGTAAATCAAGTATTGGGTTCTAGTTAATGGAGTTAGACTGAAAATGAGCACAGTACCTGCAAGGTGGTTCTCACTGTAAATCATGGAGTGCAATCGATTTATTTTACGTGATGCAGCTCACAAATTGAGGTTTGGAAAGAAAATTTCTATGATACCACATCCCCTCCCCTTCCTGTTTTCTTCCCTTCCCATAAGCAGAGCCAGTTACCTTCTCCACATTGAAGTGTTACCTCTGAATTGTGTCTAAGTGTTTATAAGTTGAAAGAATTTAAATTTTGTGTTATGTTATGGGAATGCTTCCCCAGCATTGCCTGAAGGAGATATTAAAAACAGAAAATCAAACTCCATTCCAATTTACTCCTAAAGCAGATGAAGTTTTCACACGTAAGGGTTTTATTGGTCTGTAGTTGTAATATAGTGGAGGGTTCTCCAGGAATCCATTATATTTTGCTGGTTTTTTTCATATGTAGGAAAAAAATCTGCTTAATCTTAACTATACTCACAGATCGCTTCTTCCAAGTTAATGCTTAAATCTGTAACAGGAGAATCAGCAGATGCATAATAACTACTACTAGGGTTGCAAAAAATTGGGGTTCATTTGCTGATATTCATTTACTATTTGGGTTTTATTATTATTATTCATTTCACTGGGTTTCATTTTACCAGGTTTTAAAGGTTTTATTTCTCCTTCTGTTACAATATGTGCACTATATGTTACAAAATGCTGATTAATACTTGTTGGGGATAATTTGCATTGGTGAAGTAGCTCGTGTGAGACATTCCAGCTACTTTGCTATATGAACTCATATCAGTCTAATGCATAAAATGGGAAAGAAAAGGAGAAAAGCTACAGTTTGAACTGGCATTCTTTATATATGAAATTTACTGCTTTGTTGCTGTAAATGTTGCACTGGTTTTATATTCAAGCAGAATTTTCATTTATAACATTGTAATAAATTATTTCCAAACATCGTGGTATGTGTAGGAAATAGACTGGCTGCTCTTCTAGGTCTTAATATTACTAAAGGCTACGCAGTATTTGTTGGGATCACGGGCAAGTGTTGGAAAGGACAGTGGAGAATTGACATTTTTCCTAATTTGCAGCAATTCAGTTCATCTGAATATTTGAATTTGAAAGGCAGAGTGGGAAATCACCTCTGATCAGGTTAGATCAGAAAGCAATTACGAGATTTGCTCCCTTACATTTATCAAGGAACCAAGTGAGGGCAGCAGCAGCAGCAGCACTTTAGCTCATTTAGGTGCAAAAACATCAGAGATAAATATATTTACCATCAGCTGTGTGTGATGGCAGAGCTGAGGGGGTAAAAGCCATGTTTAATGGATACCTATTTTGAGCAAATAAATTTCCTGGTACTTCCTTAGCTGGATTTCTCCGTTTAGTTTGCTCCATCCTGGTCCATGTTTCAGAACAGCAAGACTGAAAACACTGGGATTTATCCCTGCATCCCCCCGAGTTTCCCCCCTTATATTTCTCCTTTAACTCTTCTTTGCAGAGGTTTGTAAATGTTAAAGTGTTTCTTCCCACACTCTGGGTACTTATTAAATACATCCAGTAAAATGTCACAGTGGCCTGTTCCTCCTTTCCATGATCCTGATCCACTTTGGGCTCTGTCTGCTCGTGTAGCTTGGGATGTGAGTCTGATGGAAGCACTCAGAGGCTGGAATTTATCTCCATAAGTGCTGTGCTGGCTCTATGCCAGGAAAAGCTACTGAAGGGTTGGCAAACAGAGGGGAAAAAATAAAACCTTGGTGCTGTTTTTCTGGACAACCTGTTGTTTTGTGAAGTGGAGGCCTTGTAGTTTCAGGAGAGTCATCTCACATCTCGTGCTGCTCCTCCAGGTCCCTCAGTTGCTCTTGGATCTCCCCAGTGAGAAGGCAAAGCACTGGATGTGCCTCTTCACAGCTGCAAGGACTGTGGGACAAGGACAGGAATGTTTATTCACCATGACCCAGAGTGTATTAGTGCCTCTGGCAGTTCTGCTCTGAGATGATGGAATTGTGGTAGTGGATTTCTGTTAAACTGATGGTTAAAATCCTCACTGATAGTTTGGAAGGGGGGGTGGGGGGGAAGAGTTGCAAGCTTTTAATGCAACTGCTGGTTGATTTTTGAAGTTAAAAGACAGTCAGGTCCCTGGAGGTGAAATTGAAATTCCCATTTCCTCTATAGGCCATTCACAGAAAGACAAAGTCAGTTTAAATCCCCCAATTAACAATGATCCTCTAAAACCCTTGCACACCCAGCTATTGGAATAACACATTTTGCACATTCTGTGGGAAAAGTGAGTAACATGATAAATGGAATGAGACATTAAGGGGTGTGCTCAGGGACACAAACCAGGAGTCGGTTAGAGCCAAGATCAGATTCTGTGGTTCCTTCCCTCTGGTGCCTTTCCAGGCTGACCAGACCCACCTTTAGTTAGGATTTCCCCCCAAAAAAATGGTGTTGTTTGCTTGGAGATTTTTAATGGGGCCTTCAGGTTACTTAGGGAAAATAATTGAGAAGAGTTACAGCTTTGAAGAGCATGAGGTGACAGTCAAAGGGAGCTTGCCAGGGACTGCAGTTGTACAGTGATTTAAGCCCAGTTCAGGGGCTTTTCCCATGGGCAACTGGAGGATAAAGTGGCTACAAACAGAAGCCAAGCAGCACTTTCAATTTGTACTTGACATGTTGCAAACTGCTTGGGAGAAGTGTTGTTAATCACACAGCCAACTCTGCAAACAGGAGACCACTACCCAGTGTCTCCTCGGGGAAAAAAAAAAAAAAAGAAAAAGAGAAGTTTTTAATGAATTGCCAAGAACACATCGTCACATTGCCCAGAATTACAGTTCTAGAGGTTGTTCTCAGTGGGACCTGTCTGTTCAAAATTAAAAGCTAAAGCTTTTACTAAAAAGCTGTCATCATGGTTGTTTAGGTGCCTAATTGCTTCTTCTTTAATATGTTCTCACACTGTTACAAGCCACTTTTGCCAAACCAAATTAGAAAGCATATATTACGAAGAACCAGTGATTTTAAGAGCATTTTTCCAATTAATCTCCCTCACTTCTCCAGTACCCAACACTGTAATTGTTGTGGGCTCAGGTTTCCTGCAGAGCAGCCCAGAGGCAAACCTTGTCCACCTCTCCATGAGCATCACCTTCCCTGTGCCCAGGCTCATTATTATGCAAAAAGCTGCTGAGAATAACCAAACTTGTATTTTGTTTCCCTGAAACATCATCTGTCAGACTGTGTCCTCGGGGACCTGGGAATAATTGCAAACCCACCAACAAATGAAAGGAATAGTGGTGTCACATTCTGTCTTTCTCAACTTAATATTGAAAGCTTTGATGGTGCATGATATTTAAGTATCTCTACATATTAAAAGATTAGATTCTATTGGCTGAATAGAGGTAACTCAGAGGTAACTGAGTTTAATTTTATTTTTGTTCTTGAAACTCCTATCAGGCTTAACACCTTTGGGTAAACGTTTTTCCTTGCTATGAAATTAACACAAATAAATTAATTAATTACGTAAAGCCAACCTAAAGGCAGCACTTTAGTTTCAGCTCAGGTCACAGAACAAGATGATGTTTAACTTAATGCTGCCTAATTTTTAACTGGGATTTTTGTGATGATGTAATTTTTTCTTAACTGTTTGTGCACCACTGCTACACCCTCTTCAAATTCAGTCATAAAAGCCCTGCAGAAGGTATTGTGCCCTTATTTATTTGTACTATGGAGCTGTGATCTGGAGCTGTGCATCCTCAGAATGTCTTGCTTTTGCTTTTATTGAAATCATCCCTGATTTTATTTTCCACACCCTATTTCTGCTGGAACTCAGCTTTACAGAGAGTGGCATTATACAGAGAGAAAATAATTATCTAGGCAAGAGCTTTTATATCACACTCATGTAAGAGAGTTATGGTAGAGATCAGCCTTTTCTCATGCCAGTTTTTGTTGTCTGTTACAGAAATCTTAGACTATCCTTGAATTTGCAGGGAAAAAAAAGTTGGCTTTGGTGGTAATAAATACAGTCTAATGTAGATTATTACACGTGTATGAAGCATTCATCTACTAATTCTATTTTACCATCTAATTTCATAATGCCCTTCATTTGGTTAATCACATTCAGTCTTTTTCAGACATCATGAATATCTTGCAATTACGACATAAATAACAATTACCAGGACTGTTAAAAGACAAGCAGAGAGGTGGTTCCTTCCACCCAGCTCCAACAGTCATTGACATCAGGGTTTTTCAAAAAAAATAAAAATACATCCTTCTTTCCTCCAGTTTAGAGCAGAAGGTTGATTATTGGTTGTGGATGCAAAAATAATTCAAATTTCTCAAGCACCTGAGCACTGTAAAGAAACTAATTTGGGCTTTTTATTGCTCTTAAAAAAATCTAGTGCTCCAATATTCATTTAATAATGAAAAGGAAGCTAAAAATTATTTGCAGTGTCTTCTGAATATGATTTGAAGTAACATATTAGAAGACACAATCAGGATTCTTACGTGGGTAAGTTATGGCTCAGGCAAACACCAAAACTCTTTATGTGTAAGATCCTTTCTTTCCGTGTTTTCTTTGGTTTGCTTTGTTTTGTGGTCAGACATCAGATATTCAGTGTACCCAGAGTTTTCCTTCTGACCTTCTGTCTACTTATGAATTACTAAGGGGGTGCCTCTCATGGGCTCAACTGTTGCTTGTTTCTTTAATTTTCTTCAAAGCTAACTGTTATTTTGTTATTATTTTTTGTATTTCTTATCCTAGGCCCTATTTCTTCCCCAACCAATTTTTACAGCACTTATTTTAGACAAGCTGTGAAACCATGGAAAATTAAGGGTATTGCTTAAAACAAAATCCTTCATGTTTTCATTGTTATTTTTGTCACAAACATGTAGATGAAAGAGGGAAATATTTATTTAGGGTGCCATTAACAGTTTGGAGTGACCTCAGAGGTTGTTGGGAAACGATTTCTTTCAAACATGTCACTCAACATCAGTGAAATTCCTATGGCAGATTCTGTGCTAATTCCTGAAGAACCTCAGAAACTCAGAGCGTTATTAAAATCTCCAAGACCCCATAGAACATCTGGCATCCAGCAGCCATGTAATGCTATGGTTAAGAAAAGTCTGCAGTGTTTCTCTTCATAATCTATATTTTAAGAATTTAACACTACCAATTACCATACAGAGAAATTGCACAATAGGGTTTTTGTTTGGTTCTTTTTATTAGCTATATAATCTTAGCCAAGATGGTTTTTTCCCTCTTCTACCTTCTAATTAAAGGTTACTTGCATGAGATTTGGACTGATTTACTATAAACTGTTGCTGCTGTGCATTATAATAGAAATTGTTTGGTATTGACCTCGTTTATTTAGAACCCAATAATCTGAAGAGAATTCTACCACTGTAAAACAAGCACAAAACAGACGAGAAAGCCAGACTTTACAGCTCTGAGGCAGGCTCTGGAAAGAGAAGAAATGGTTTTAACAAAGACATCTGAAATCTCTGCCGAGAATTCAAAGCCAGAGCTAGTTTGGGGATTAATGTCAGTTCTCTGTATGGGCCACAAGATCAGTTTTCTTGTCTTTAGTGAAAAATGTCTGGCTGAGCAGCCAACAGAGCTCTGCTCCAAAGGGTTTCTGAGCTTGGCCTCCTCCTGGCACGAATCATCTGAAATGAGGGGAGGTGAGCAGTGAACAGTGGATTTATCCTTTTGTTTCCCAGGCAGTTGTGCAAAAAACCCAAGTCTGGTGGTCTTCTAGTTTTCATTTAGAGGATGTTCTTTCTAAGGTACTGGCTTGGTCTTTTTAATTAGAGAAGATTAACCAAACTCCTGCAAGAGTTGGATCAGTTCTGTGAATCAACAAGAGCTTGTCTTTGCCTGATCCATAGTCAAGATTATAATAAGATGTGTTCTTTGTTGTTTTGGGGTTTTTGTTGTGTTTGTAGTGGTTTTGGTTTTGGTTTGTTTTTTTTTAATTTTTATTTCATCAGGTTTTAATTTATCTTTCAATCCCTTTTTAGAACCGGGGCTAACGAGTGCCCAGATACGAGAATTCCGAGTTGATTTAACTCTGCATTTCATTGGTTAAAGGATTCAGCAGTAACATACTTCTTCATACCTGTATTTTTTAATTTACTTGTACCAATTAATTTTTTTTAGAAGACTCTCCTTTACACTCTACAGGAAAAAAATACTTCTGAATAACAAGGGGCTGTTTCTGCTCTCTCTGAAATCAATTGGTGTAATGTGCTGACCTTCCAAACTCCAAGAAGCAGTGTAATAAATCTGAAATCAAGACTCCCTATAGGAAGAAGCCATTTCTGATTTATATTTCAGCTTCTGCTGGTACATCTGGAATGCTTAAGTGACAATATATTTCACATGCCCAATTCTGTTCCGACACAGAGCAGATGAAATTGGCTTGGTTTCCTGTAACAGAAAGTGATGCTATGAAAAGATAAAAACATTTTTTGGGCAAATTGGGATTGGAGGAGAGGAGACATGTAGGAATTTGTGAGTTACCTACTAGGAACACACAATCCAAACAACATCTCAATAGAGTAGTGTTCCCTCAGTATTGAAGGAACCATTTCTGGTCTTACGGCAGATCAATTTTTTTGTGTGTGGTGTCTCTTCATGGTCAGTTGAAAGAACACAATGACCAGAGATATGGAGCTCCCTAATTTGGCAACTTTCCTCCCTTTGCAGAGAGGAGACAGCAGTTTGAGAGTGGTTGTGCTGGGGCTGTGTCTCTGGGGACAGTTTAGTCCACCAGTGACAGAGAACAGAAACTGGCCTCTAACTATAACTTTATAACCTGCTTCCTTTGACATTAAGTTTGTGTCAATGCATCTTTTAATTGTTTTTGTGTAACCTCCCAGCGCTTATTTGGCTTCTGAACACGCTTGTGGATCTTTCCTTGGGCTCAATCAGGAGTGAACAACAGAGCTGCTCTCGCTCTGAGTGAGGAAAACAGCCTGAGGGCTCAAGAGCCCTAACTACAACTTAAGACTAATGTAAATCTCATCATAAAAAATGTAATACAAGCCTAGTCTGAGCTTGGCTTATTTATGACTGCGTTCCTTCAAATTTATAAATGATGGCCAGCTGGAGTTGGAGCTGACTTCCCTCTCAGACCAAGTCTTCTCTATATTGTGTTACCTTGTGAGGACTTTTTAAGCATCGCTTTTATCAATTTATAAATTAAATATAGTTTTTTCCTTAAGCTTGTGCTGTCCTAGTCCTGAGAAGAACTTTTTAACTTTTTTGGGTGCTTTGAAAATCAAATATGTTTTACAGGCTAAAAAAGGAGCAATCCTGGTGAGTCCAGAATCTTACATAGGAGGAGCAGAAACCAACTAATATTTTGCCTGTATTACCAGGTTTGAACCTGTGGACAGTTTTGTCTGTTCCCTCAGTCCCTTCATTCTGGTGATCAGTGTGGAGGTGAACTTTAGGTCTATCAATCAATCTCTAGGTCTATCAATCAGGAAGTGTCTGCACTGTTGTCTGTGTAATTTCATCTGATTTCATTGCTCTCAACTCAGCTTCTTTCCAAGTAGAAACAGATATATTTTCCCCCACTACTTTTCCCAGGTTAGCCTGGATCAGGCTGCATTATCCATGCTCTCTGGGAAGTGTGGTACCTGTTTGCTGGTTGCTGGAAGCAGCTTTCTGGGTAAGGATTGCTCAGAGCAGGGAGCAGCAGTGCAGCCCACCCTCATTGATATTCTCCAAGCAGTTCCCTGCACCTGAGAATCTTGCTTGCTTTCCTCCACTGAGCCCCTACAATGAGCAGACAGCTTTAGGGATTTTTTCTGTAATCACCTATAAATCTCTTACCTGGTCAGTATTCTACAGCACCTTTCCATCCAACAGACCTTCCCAGTTTCTATCACTCCTGCATGGTTGGAGGTGAACCCAGTATTTTACAGCAATGATCTGCTAGAGATCTTTTGGCAATACAGTTACTGAAAGGCAAAGGATTCATCCTCTCCCATTTTGTCCCATTGCAGCTGCTTTTCCAGTCTACTAATAATGAATAAGGTGGGGGAAACTTGCCCAAAAAATCAGTCCATAACTAAAAATTATACTGGTTTGTGGGTGAGGAAGATATTTCTTCTAACCACAAAAATTCATTTAATCTTTAAAATCTTATGACTCTTGTCAATAACTTTATTCAATGGTTTTCCAAAGCTATTTTCATGCCTGGCTTCTTTGGCTCCTCACTAGAAAATTGTTAGGAATTTATTCCAGAGGCTGCCAACCCTGTTGGGGAATCTCAGTCTCTTAAACTGAAGTTCTGTTCCTCTAGTGTCTCCTGAGCATGATGACAACTATAAAAAATGGGTCCCAAAAGGTTTACATTGTTTGTAGGAGCTAAAATTCAAACCTATAATTCATATACACTTCCTTTTTAAAATTCATTTAGTGTAAACAAATGAACCTGCTCTGATTGCAATAAATTTTCTGTGTTCTGCCCTGGCAGGAATGTTACCTGAAATGTTCTTAAGTCAATACAGTTCTGATGTCTTTATTCTCTATGAGGAAATCAAAGTAGAGTAAAGCACCTGTGTATGAAGAAACAAACTGCCTGTGTTTAGAACACCTGTAGTGGCAAACAGCAGTGACAGACAGCTCTGTTGTGAGTTTTCAGAAAGTTCAGTGGATCAACCACTGACAGCTGACAGAGAGGATTAAGAATTCTGTACTGATATCTTCTCACATGAAAAAAAAGACCTTTAACAGTGAAAAGGAGAATTCTCAAACTGATAGTGAGGGTAACGAACCATGGAGAGCAAAAATGAACATAACATGGGGAGGAAAATTCTGTTTGCTCTTCAAGGCATGAACTCTGTGAGGGCAGAAGGATTCAGCAAGTCCAGAGGAGACCATGAAGCTGCTGAGGGGACTGGAGCACCTTTCCTGTGGAGACAGGATGGGAGAGTCAGGGCTGTTCAGCCTGGAGAAGAGAAGGTTGTGTGGAGACCTCAGAGCACCTTCCAGTATTTAAAGGGTTCCTGTTCATCAGGAACTGGAGTGACGGGACATGGGGGACTGGATGCAAACTGACAGAGGATAAGTTTAGATTAGGAAGAAATTGTTCCCTGTGAGGGTGGGGAGGCCCTGGCACAGGTTGCCCAGAGAAGCTGTGGCTGCCCCATCCCTGGAAGTGTCCAAGGCCAGGTTGGATGGGGCTTGGAGCAACCTGGGCTAGTGGAAGGTGTCCCTGCCCATGGCAGGGGGTGGAACTGGTTGAGCTTTAAGGTCTTTTCCAACCCAAACCATCCTGTGATTCTGTGAGAAGAGCAATCCAAGACTCCCCCCTCACAACCAGCATCTGACAGGAATGAATATCCCCACATCCTGATCAAACACCACCCATGCAAACTGCTCAGTCCTGGGGGAATGGACCCACTGAAAACAAGCCCAGAGATCTTAAGGCTAAAAGCAAGTAGCACATTTTCAGCTTTCTTGCCAGAAGCCTGTCTGCAAAACTTTTTCATGCCATTTCAAAAGATATTTTTTGTTTCATGGATCCTCAAATTGCCATTTTTCAGTGGTGAGGCTTTTCACACACGTTTGGTCAGCTCTGTGCACAGTTCCTTCACAGCTCGCCCCACTGAGTGATGAGCTCTTAACAGAGTGACCCCTCCAGCCAAGCACAGAGCAGCACAGGGAAAATACTCTTTTCCCTCAGCTGTAATGAAGGATAATCCTTCATTTCCTTTTAACTTCTACCCAACAAGAGCAAGTCCAGCTTATTTTTGTGCCTGTACCTTTTAGGAGTGGAGGTGTTATAAATCTGCTCTCCAGTTGCAAGAGAGAGCAAACTGTGTGTTTGCAGTTTTCTGAGTGGAAGTAATTTGGTCCAAAACCAATTGCACTCAGATCTCAGCTTGAATATCCTGCTAAACCTGTCTTTAATCGTGTGCTTAAAATAGTCTGAGAAAGACTCGTTGCCAAAAGACACATTGAAAAATTTAGGGTTTTTTACTTTTCTTTTTTGAGTATAAGAGGCTGTGTCATTTTAACTCTTCCCCTTATTTATTATTCCCTCTCTCCCTAAAATAAATAAATAAATAAATAAATATTTTCTTTGGTCAGAAATGAGAGAAAACAGTTTATCCAAAAAATCCTTCTTGTTGCAGCAAAATGTAGTTTTTAATTAAGTAAGTTGTTGATGTTTTTTGCTTGTTTGTTTGCAGGGTTTTTTTCCTATCCTGAATGTTAAGGGAAGTACCATTTTTGCCTCATCCTTGACTTGGGATCATCACTGCAGGAGGGTGTCTGTGTGTGTATACATGTGTTTTCAGACCAAGTAACTGCTCTGGTTGCTGGATAATATAACGATGCCACAGGAGAAATTTCCCACCAGTTTGTGAACACTTGGTAACAAATCTTTTCTGTAACAGCTCCTCAGGACCAGGATAGTCCAGCAGCACCATAGACATTAATAGATCAATTGACACCTATCACTGCAGTGTGTTGTCCAACAAATAGTTTTAAGTGAGGCTTTAATTTCAAAAGTTTTGGTTTGCAGTGAGATCTCACCTTATGAGTAATGTTATCCAAAATTTCTTCTGAATAGTGACTTAAATAAGGGAAGTAGTTTAATGGGAGTAGCAATACCAGTAGTAGATTTACATGAGACATATGGAAGAAATCCTTCCCTGTGAGAGTGTGGAGGCCCTGGCACAGGTTGCCCAGAGAAGCTGTGGCTGCCCCATCTCTGGAAAGTGTCCAAGACCAGGTTGGACGGAGCTTGGAGCAACCTGGGCTATGGAAGGTGTCCCTGCCCATGGCAGGGGGTGGAATGAGATGAGCTTGAGGTTCCCTCCCAACCCAAACCATTCCATGATTCTGTGACACGTCTGCACCAGGCTGGTTTATGCTCAACACCTTTCTGTGTGACAAAGGGAATGGCAGGTGCAGGTTATGACTCCAGGAGAGCTGATCTGCAGGTAGTTAAGTTGATATGACATGAAAGAGAAGACAAAATTGAATACCTTTTCCAATTTTAAAGTGTTTATGTACCCAGAATTTACAGATATCAACTGCATGGACAGACAAGTGCAAAGTAACCATGACAGCAGAGAGGCTGAGCAGAAATGAGTATAAATAACCAGGAGGACTTACTTGCAAATACAGTGAGCTGTGTTGAACATGCATAGTGGGAATTAAAGGTCAGAAAGAGGCACTGAATTGCCAATCAGCTCATACCTGTTCCTGCTGCCTCAAGTTTCTAAGAGCTTCTCCTATTTTCTGTAAGTTCATTTTGAAGAGTTTTTCTAACTTTTGTGAGGCTCCTTCTGTTCAGCAGAGCAGCTCTGGAGCCATTTCCCAGTGAACACTTGCTGAAAATTCTGTTATGAACCCCAGCAGTTCTGTCTGGACAGATGTACTTCACCATGGATAACAACATGAAGTGGGTTAATTTGCACATACACATTGGGTTGGATTCACTGTATCTATCAAAAAAAACCAAAAACCAGAGCATTCTTACTCTCATTTGTGCCTAGAGAGACCACAGGAATTATAACAGCAAGAGCAAAATGCTCAGACTATTACTTTTTCTCCTGGAGCTGCTTAACATAGTTACAGAGGCTGAATCTTTATTACTTTTGAACAAAGCCACTGTTTTATTTTGATTGCCAACTTGTCAGATTTTAATAGCATAATCTATGTAGCAAAAAGTATGAAGCTTTTGAAATAATGTCTTTTATCTGCTTTCATATTCTAATTCCTATGTGCATTTTTGTAATAACTACAATCCAGTAGGTTTCTAAAATACATTTATGTGTGAGGCATTTCAGAGTCATGACTGTTCACTTTGAAAGGGCCTAAGAGACACCTCAGGATGAAAATATGTCATTTTACTGTGATTGTCCTTTTCCTTGGCACTGCAGTTTATCAGGGAACCTCTCAGGCTCCAGCATATCCATGATACCATGTGAGAGCCTCCTTCCCTGCTGCCTTTCAATGGGTTCAGAGACGATCAGGAAAGCTGAAAATACTGTGGTCTGACAATTGTAAAAGGTCACCGAGTTAAATTAATTCACGTTATTTCCAGCGCATCACAATGTATGAAGAAGAAATTAGCAGAGCTCTCAAACTCAGTGAGAACAAACCACTCCAAACCCCAGGATTTGTCAAGGAAGTCACTACAGGGAGGTCACTGTTGTCACTGCTGCTCAGGGGAACAGGAGCCTGGATGGAAGCTGGCCAGGGAATATGTTATTTATTGTGACAAACCTTCAGGGTCTCTGTAGCCCTGTGAAATTTCCTTACATGTGATCCATTAAAACCTGAGCTTTTTTAAAACAAGTTTCTTTAACTGAGAGCTTTTCTCTGTTCATGGCTCAGTGGGGAGGGAGGCACATCAAACATCTCAAGGTAAATCTGAGTTGTAAAGGATTAAATCTGAGTTGTAAAGGATTAGATTCCTCTAGCTGCAGCAGGTGGTTCCCTACTTGTGAGCACTTTCATGTTGGTTGATCTGATCAAGATTCACCCCATGGATTTGACACTTGCAAACTTCTTAAAATGGGCTGTGTGTGTAATGGTGGGAATTAGATAGGATTTAAAAGCCTGAAACACTTATAAAATGATAACTCAGACTCTAAATAAGGTTCAGAATTTTTGTTCTGATCATTAGAATATTTATACCAATAATTGGTTTTAAATGCATGTAAAAGGAAAGGAAATCAAGAAAAAAATTTTACTATTGATGGAAAGATTGTCAGATTCTAGACTTTGGTGTATTTGTTGTCTTTCTCATAAATGTAAAGCAGGAGATACCATCACACAAACATTGCAATAATCAGCTGTGGAAAAGGAGGATTGGTCACTTCTCCATGCAGGGTTCTTCTTGCTGCCCATCTTTGTAGCTTCCATGTTCCCGGTGTTCAACCAGGGATCTTTCTCCAGGCAGTGTCGAAGGTTCCTGACTGCCCACCAAAGTTTATGTCCAGTCAATGTGTGTGTCTGTGTTTTGCTTTCTTTGGTCCCACTTTTCTTCAGTTTAATGGCAATTCTCCCTGCCTTATCTCTGTTCCATGAGAAAATGATAGAGAGAATTTTTATTGCCCCTCAGCTTTCTGGTTGCTGGGCTGAAGGTGCTGAGCTCTCTTCCTCTGTGAGACTCTCCCTCCACGTGAGCACTGTCACAGCCCAGTTCCCACTCTGCTCACACATGGATCCACCTTTCCAGTCCCCAGACCTGTGCCTGTCCAGATGAGGTTTCAGCAGTGTTTCCATCAGATTTGCTGCTTCCCATATTGCTCCTTTCAGATGCCTGAGATGGAGATTAATGGGCTTTCTCACCTGAAGTGCCTGGAACACTCAGGGTTTTGCTGCTGCCAGGGCTGTGGTGATGAATTGCAGAACTTTCCTCCATTCTGCTCTTGTCCCTGCACTGAAAATCGAAGTCAGCACTATTTTGGGGTTAATATCTAAATTATCTTTGCTGCTGACCCCATTCTCACTGCATAGCAGGCCACTTTTATTCTTGTTCTCCTTTTATTTACCCTGTTGAAAAACCTTTTACTCCTTAATATGCTTTGGCAAAGCCTAACTCAGCTTGACTTTTGAGGAGTTTTCTACTCACAGTTCTCTTTTTTCAACCCATTACTTTGGAGCTCTTCCCTTGCATTCCCCTAGGCTGGGCTACAGATTCCAGCTTGTTTTCACACCTTTGGTTGAAAGGAGTTGGACCTGGACTGCATTTACATTGCTGAGACTGTCACTCAAAGCTGATTACACCAACAGGTTCCTTCTCCTCTCAGATTGAGCTCTTCAGATTAAAAAGTCTTACTCTTCACCTGATTTTCTGTTTAAATGACAGTGGAGTACTGAACAGTCTGATTTCCCATTCCCATCTCTTCACCAGCAATCAAAAGCCACTGCAAAGCATCCTTTCCTCCTCCTCCTATTACACCTGACAGTTGCTGATGACTCTAAATACCAATGCAATTCCTGGCCATGTTTTTTCTGACAAAATAATTATCTAAATCACTAAGCATATCCAACTCTAATTTAGGAGATTTCTCAGTATTCCCCATCCTGCCAAAACAGGGTCTTCCACACCATCCTGCCCCACACTGATTTTTTCCCATGGTTTCCACCATCTGCCTAAAATTACATTTCTTGAGATACTCTTTTATCAGAATTTATGCACAATTAATGGTCCCTCACTGGTTGTACCCCACTGTTTACACAGGGTAAACCTGAGGCTGTGCAATTCTGTGGTCACTTCTGAGGTAAGCAGAAGGGCACTTTCCCTTTTGTGGCACAAGAATAAAAATAAAATGTCCCTGAATTCCCAGTTCCACCAAAGGGAACAAACTCACACGGTGTCTTTTCATACTTATCATAATTCTGATTTTATCTGATGTGCATTTAATTCCTTAAAGTAAATATCCAAAGGTCAGGAAGCATTCTGGTTGCTGCTTGTGCGTGTGTTTGTAGATGCTTTCTTTTCAAATTAAGCTGACATCTTGATGGGTAGCAGATGTCTGATATCATAATGGTACAGATGGGATCATTCATGTGCCAGGCCAAATCATCTGATGTTCTAAGGGATATAGCAAAGAGACAAGGAACAGCAGAGGGAGGGGAAATACCCTCAACAATTTCCTACCTTGGTTAAGGCTCACTGAAGTGCATTACTTCAACCAGAAATTCAGACAGACTTGCAATCCTGAGAAAAATACATGGTTCAAGGTCAGTAACTTCTGTTAGCCCTTTATTCTGCCAGTTTTTTTGGCAGACAGTCACAAGAACTAAAACATCTGAGAAGGTTTTTAAAAGTAAAACCCAATAAAAGGTAGTCTCCAAACCAGACTACACAGGGAACCAAAGACATGATCCTTAAATCAGATACTCATATTACTGCAGAGTATTCTACTGAAAATCCTGGATAAATGGCACAACAAATTCCTACCTTGGTCTGTGCCCTTTGAACCTTTCACCGACTAAGGGAATTGTGAAGGGGCTTAAGGAAAAATAAGAAATCCCTGCTAAAACATGAAACAAAAGTGAATTCTTTACAGCCAGGCAAATTAGAATCCACCTGGAAAGCTGGCATTTCGTTCAGGATCATCTGTNACCTTGGTTAAGGCTCACTGAAGTGCATTACTTCAACCAGAAATTCAGACAGACTTGCAATCCTGAGAAAAATACATGGTTCAAGGTCAGTAACTTCTGTTAGCCCTTTATTCTGCCAGGTTTTTTGGCAGACAGTCACAAGAACTAAAACATCTGAGGTTTTTAAAAGTAAAACCCAATAAAAGGTAGTCTCCAAACCAGACTACACAGGGAACCAAAGACATGATGCTTAAATCAGATGCTCATGTTACTGCAGAGTATTCTGCTGAAAATCCTGGATAAATGGTAAAACAAATTCCTACCTTGGGCTGTGCCCTTTGAACCCTTCACCGACTTAGGGAATTGTGAAGGGGCTTAAGGAAAAATAAGAAATCCCTGCTAAAACACGAAACAAAAGTGAATTCTTTACAGCCAGGCAAATTAGAATCCACCTGGAAAGCTGGCATTTCGTTCAGGATCATCTGTCTGCCCTGACTTGGAGGGAAATGCCAGGGAGCAGATGAGCAAACAAATGAATGGGCTGGTGGGGTGAGGGTTGTGCTGAGCCTTCCCCGCAGGGACCAGCAATCATTCTGCAATATCACACTCCCCTCACCTCCAGCCACTGCCACTTGTGAGAGGATCTCTCACTGAGAGAGACAGCTAATGAAATGCTCTTCAGAAAGGGCTGCAGGGAATTCCTCGAAGCAGCTCTGTGCAGGGATCTTTTTATCACCAGAGCAATTGAAGCTCCTCACACTATTGAAACTTCATTCTCCACCCTGAGCAGATGAACCATTTGTTTGCCTGTTGTAATCAGGAACAGGCTGATACGCACACAAAGGAAATCTCAGCTTTATTTGAGTGTATAAATTAGGTTCTCTGCCTTGCATTACATTTTATCCCCATCAGTTGGGTTTTACTGCAGCATTGTGAAAACATAACCAAGCGCACAAAGAAAGTGAGCAGAAGTAAATGTCTTCTTCACAATCTTTTATGCTTTTTTATGAGTGCAGGAAAACAAGATCCACGCTTCACGAAGTCCTGTAGGTTATTGCCACGTGTTAAATTGTGAGCTGCAAACACAATCTGTTCTTAAACAAGAACAAAAAAGAAAAAGCAGATGGTTTCTTTTAACGTCATGTGAAACTTTTCCTGAACGCAAGCGTGTGTTTTCTCCTCTCCAGCTGGCAATTCCCACATGTAAATGATCAGATTGTATCATTTCTGGAGACTCATAAGACCCCCTCTGTTATAAAAAGGGATATTACCCTTAAAGAGAGAGGAACAAAGAACGCCAAGTGCTTCACAGTAAAGCTACTGAAAATATTCCTTCCTCAATTGTCTATTTGAAAATGTGTCCAGAGCTAATGGAAAGAGAAAAGAGAGAGAATGAGAATGTGAGAAAATAAATAATATTATTAACTTTAGATCCACCACTGGCAGAACTTTTGTAACCAAGACACTCTTTGAAGGTTTGTTTGTCTCAGTGCCCCAACAGGCTGACAGTGCCCTGCCCAAGGGACGAGATGCAGAGCAGAAATCTGCAGCTTTAGCAACCTTCACTTCCCTGAGCTCCCACCCCTCCCACCTGAACCTTCAAGGCAGCAGGCTCAGAGCCAGCAGAAATGTTTGTTTTCTGCAGGAAAATGTGTGTGCCTGTGCTGGGAGGAGCCCCAGGAGGTTGGGGAGATAATTATTCCTGATGGATTCCCAGAGAAGAGGCAGAGGGTTTGTTGTACCATTTGCTTTTTTCCTAAGTGTTCTTAAGGTCTGAGCTATGTATAATATTTTTGCTGCATAGGAAGAATATTTTTTAAGGGATAAGAAAAATCCATATTCAACAAGGCAATGGATTGGAAGGTTTAATGTTAGGAACTCCCTTGACTGTGACTTGCCACTACATTGGTGAGGACAGTTCTACCTGACATTTTGTGCTTTGTGTGTTACTTCTTGTTGGGCCATCAGGTGTGAAACCAAAGAGAGTTTAACAGAAAACTCTTTGTGTTCAGTCTGTGCTGACCCTAAATAGATGCATTTTCATAGCTGGAATGAAAGCCTGTGTGAGCAAAACCAAGGCCAGCAGTAATAAGAAAGAATTACAACAACATTAAATCGGGGGGAAACTGTAAATTGCCCCTTCGGTAGAGAAGCAAGAGGCTCAGGAGAGCTGTAAAATGACCACAGAGGTGTGAGAGGGATGGAAACCTCTGCTCTGCTGGGAGCCACAGATGATGCCTCCAGGGTAGGAATTTAACTGGAGCAGCTCCATCTGCTGCATGCCAGGGAGACTGATCCTCCTGGTTCCTTAAAGATCTTTATAGAAAGAAGTTTGGCAAATCAGTTTTCCTGGACCAAAGCTTTTTCAATTACGTCCCTCCTCATTCTTTTAATTTGTCCCTACCCATGCATTTTCTGAGGAGGACGAGGAGCAGAATGTGGCACCTGAATGGTTGGTGTTTAAGATTAAAGCTCCTGCAGTCAGCTCCCTACTCTGCCTTTTAAAATATCAAAAATAAAAATAATAGCAAGCCCTGACCATCAGGTTGTTGACTCTCTCAGCAAACACTGTCTCTCTCTTTCTTACTGGAGCTGTTCCACTTTGTGTTTTTAATTTGCCATTCTGTTTCCTTTCTTCACATTCAAATCATTCCTCTTCACACACCAAAACTGAACTACTACCAGACAGCTCTCTGATTAATTTTGAAGCTTTCCTTGTGAGCTGTTAAAATCCAGGATATGGACTAATTTAAGGGCCAATAAGCCATCCCTCTCTGTGATCCATTTTCAGGAGTTTCAGCTAGTGCTTACACTTTATCCTCTGGATGTTTAATCTATACTTTTTTAAAGCCAATATTTTTAAAAAAGAAGTGGCCCTAGTATAATAACACCACTTACTAATCAAATATTAATGCTTTTCTAAATGTTTATTATGTTGTTAAATTAAATTATTTCTATGCACGGGCAGAACAAATGACTCCTGTTCTGCAAAGGAGATGGCATTAAATCAAACATTTGGTCATCTAGCAACAGTTTCATTGTCCTTTTTTCCCTCCTAATTTGCTAAAACTGAAAGGAAAACCACAGGGGAAAAAAAAAAAAAAAAAGAAGAGAAAAACAAGAGAAATAGAGAAATTAACTTTATGGTCATGCTTTCATATGAATGGATTTTATTTAAAGAGTTTCCAGTGTTCCAGTTTGTTTACTAATTTTTAAGATTGACTAATTACCACTTGCTTCTTAAATATTTTAGGATTGGAGCAGCCAGGGGAAAGATGTTTTTTCAGAGGGAAATATGGACTTAATGTGATCACATCCATTATTCAACTGATCAGTTAATGAATTGATCCCTCAGCTGGGTATGGAAGGGTCTTTTTCCTTACTTGAGCTTGATGAATATGCCAATCCAGCTGCAGAATCAATTAACACCTTCTCAGACATCAGAGAAACCACCTGGGAGAAATTCCTTGTAAATGCTCCCTTGGGAATCCTCAGTTTGGCTCTGCAGAGATGCTGAAGCTGAGTTGCTGCAAGGCGCAAGTCCATGGCACACTGGCCTTTAGTTGCTCCTCTGCTTAAGGAGCTTTCTTATTTCATTAAAAAATACTTTAAAAATAAAAATATTAGTGGCATCTCTCAGTTTGAGCAGCATGTCCTGTTGGAAAAGTTCTGTTGTGTGGAGCAGAGCAGCTGGAGAGGGGTGAGTTTGCCTTCACCCCACCACAGCCACAGGCAGTGCCTGAAGCTCAGCCAAGACCCATATTTAAGATTCAAGATTAATTTAAGATTTAATATTTAAGGCACCAATACCTGCTTTGCAAAGATCTGATGTCAGAAAAGTTTTCTGGTTTAAGGTAGCTTTGTTTTAAATTCTGACTTCCACACATCACCCAGCCTGCAATTTACCACCAAAATCAGGAAGGGAGGGCAGGAAAGCCCAACAAAATACTAATCTATGGCAAAATACTGAGATCCCACAGATGAGATGCATTTAAAAACAGTGTATTACAGACAAGCAACACCATCATTTCTCAGGCATCAAGGTGCAGTGTTGATAAATAAGAGATGGCTCTGATCACAAAAGCCTCTCTGGCTGGATATTTCACACAAATGCTGTAATTTGGTGGTTGTCACAGTACATCTCCATAAATCTCTCCACTGCTTTAGAATAAAGCCATGATCTCTGAATAATCACCTCCTCCAGGCACAGAGCTCTGGGGCAAATTCAGGTTCTCAGTGCTGTCTTTTGAAATGTGTAATTAAAATGATGGTCTGTCAGTGGCTACATCACCAAGTGATAATTTTTTTATATTTTTAAGCACTTACACTACTTTGAGTTGATTGGAACAGCCTTTATTAAGAGAACCTCAAAAAGGTTGGAGCACCAATTACAATGTAGATGAGCAGCTGCCCTTCTTGAAATTATTGAGATCCTGGTACTGAGGGCACATTTCTGGAAATCCTTTTTTCCATATGAAACAACTCTGAATTTAGTAAACAGAGACACAGAGAGAAGAACAGAAGCAGGAGATAAGACAGCAAAGGAAAAACAGCTTGGGTGCAGTTCAATCTCTCATTATTCATATTTTCTTCCATTTGGGAGACTGATTGCTCTGAAAATTCAATCCTGCTACCAACTTCTTTATCAAAATTGTCTTCAGAACTACAGGTCACTGGGAGAGCTGTTAAAACAAAGTTGTTTGAAAGTTGTTATTTCTCTTGCCTTCCAGCACAAAACTCTGCCCACAGCAATGACAATAATTCAGGAGAGTCCTGTTTAAATGGGGAGCAGTGAAGTGCCAGCACAAGATTTAAGTGCTGTAGGTTTTGTCCTGCTGTGGATGCTGATGGGAGGCACTGAGGGTTTCCCAAATTCTGCAGCAAAGTCACATGTGGAGCTTGGGAGGAAAACTCTTTTTGGCATATTATTAACAAAACCTGCTTCCCCTCAGAGGCAACATTGGCCATGGTGTAGTGAAGGAGACCTGGCAAGTGTTTTTTCACCCAATTTGTCTACATATACTTATTTTCTGAATAGTTTTTGAGACTAGAATGTTCTTTCCTGATTTGCTGGATATCTGTACCCTTCATGCAATGCCTCGACTTTATCCTAAGAGCAACACCTCTGAAAAGCAACTAAATTAAATTACTTGAAATTGTCTTTTCCCCCGAAGTACTGTGTGGGTCAGAATCATGGAATGGTTTGGGTTGTAAGGGATCTTGAAGGTCTCATTCCAATCCCTGCCATGGGCAAGGACACCTTCCACTATCTCAGGTTGCTCCAGGCCAGGTTGGACAGGGCTTTGGACACTTCCAGGGATGGGGCAGCCACAGCTTCTCTGGGCAACCTGTGCCAGGGCCTCCCCACCCTCACAGGGAACAATTTCTTCCTGATATCCTATTTCAACTCTGCCAGTTTGAAGTCATTCCCCCTTGTCACATCCCTTCCCCTGTAAGTGGGTTTCCAACTTGGAGCACGTCTTCCTGTCCCTCTCTTCCCAAGATTCCCATACTCCAGGTTTTGCCAGTTCTTGCAGCACCATCCCAAGACTGTCACAACTTGTCTCTCAGGGAAAGGTCTGGAGCTGTGCCAGGAGAGGATTGTGCTCTCCAATTCCTGCATTTCCAAACAGCCAGCAAATGTCTGGATTATGGATCACAATTAACTGTTAATTGGCCGTAATATAAACCCCCTCTGAAGGCACATGGTAAATATTGAAACAAATGGGCTGTTCTTTTTCAGACCCGAATGTGAGTCACTCTAAATGAAAAGCTAATTTCAGCCTGGGAGGGAAGTTCTGGATTTTAATCAAGTGTGACAGATCGAGAACAATAAATGAGCACTTAAAGTGAGGGGATATTTATTTCCCTGCTGCAAGTTTGTGTGTGATAAGTTACACTGTCCAATGCAAAGGGAAATTAAACTGTAGCTTTAACCCACATCTCCAGGAAGCCTCAGAAGAAAAGCCTGAATAAATACAAACCTAAAATAATGCAAGAGAAACTGTTCTTTACTAGAACAAACTATGCTGGTAGCAAAGCTTTTGAAATTTTTTTAATTTTTTTTTTTAATATTAAGAAATTTGGTGTTAAAGCAGTGCTTGGTTTACTAGAACATAATTAAGTCAAAACTTCACTAACAGTCCTGAAGAGCTGGGAGTTTACTGTAGGGACACTTTGCTCTGCAGCTGTCCCCCACAGTATGCTCAGAACTCAAATATTGAAATAATATCTTAAAAATTATTTGATGAAAGCCTTTATTGCTACAATAACAATCTGGTGTTCCTTTTTGTTCAGGGCACATCTCCATCTTCAATAAATATAATTGGTTTTGTTATAGTGAGTGGGAGGCAATGTTTGTAGTTGATGGGACTTTTTCCCCCCCCCCATTTTCAGAGCGTTGAGTGAAATTTCCAATATTATTCTTCTAAACATTGGCTATCATTGATTTTTAAACAGAAAAAATGAAAGGTAGTGAGTTCAGGTGGATGTTTTCTAACAAATTCAGCTTCTTGGATCAAGAATTGTATATAATTTATATATATAATGTTCTGAAGAAACATCACTCTGCTGTGTCTGCTTCCATATAAATAATTTATGCTCTTTAATATTTCAGCACAACCAGTAGAGCTCGTGTTGCCCTCATGCTCCTCTTCCCACAAAGCTTCAGGCCATCCCCTCAAGTCCAACAGTTTTAAACTTGGTCCCAGTGGAGGCAGCCCATGAAATGACAGTGTAAAGAGCCACCTCCTGGGGACCCTTTAGCCCACCTGAACCTCTGGGAAGACCCAGTTCAGCTCCACTGGACTTGTGGTGCAGCCAGTGCAACACCTTCCAGCTTCCAGAGGCAGATTCTGATATGCTGATTATCATCAAACCTTCACAGCTTGTGGGTTTGTTGGGTTTTTGTATTGCTTCTTGTTATTTTATTTTATCATCTGCCCCTCAAGTTGCTTTCTCTCCCCGGTCACTTCCTCCTGCTCCCTTTGCAGCACCAGCCCTGACCTGTCTCATCCCCAAGTCACCAGCAGAAAGTTTCGTTTCATTGATTTTTTTTTCTGCCTTTCTTATTTGCAATATTTTCTGCTAAATTAGGCATTCAAAATGTGCCTCATTTTGAGTCTTCAGAGAGCAGCACAGGCATCTCCCCACTTTTATTTGCTTAGTGATAATTTCAGGATGTGTCTCTCCAGCACTACTCAAGCTTGTAATGCAGCAGCAACTGGAACCTGATGTTCAGGGAGCTGAATCAGCCCCTTAACACAATCCCTCGTGCATTGTCCTGACTTTGCATGAGACCTGTGATATTGTATTCCAGTGCAACACACTGGAACAAAACCTTTGCTCTGTGTCTGGATCTGTTCTTTAAAAAAGTAAATTAAAAAAAGCTCACTTGCGTTTTTCCTCTGACAACACAGAGATAATCTGCTTTATGGAAGAGCATCAGCCCATAATGATTGATCCATGAAACACATCCCTGCTGCCTGCACAGGGAAAAAAGGCAGTGCTGAGCTACTGTCACTGTGTGAGCAGGTTTTGTTGTGCCAGCACATCCACTCTGGAGCACCGACCCTGCAAATCCGCTGCCAGGCAGCTCCACGGGCCCTGGGAAGCTGCTCATACCCGCCTGCCCTGCTCAGATCCAGCCCAGGTTCATAAAAACAACCACTGTGTTCAGAAATTCTTTTCATCCTGATTTTTCAAATGGCTACTAAGCTGCATGTTGGTGAGAGGAAACCTTATGTGGGCTGATCCAATTTGTGATTTAAGTAACATGCTCTAATTCGGAGGGTGGGAGCAATGTTGATGAAATGTGTTCTGATTTTGGAGATCCCTTGCAGAGCAAAAAGGCAAAAAAACCTGCTATAGTTGAAGTAAACCTAGAATTTCCTTTCAGAATAAATGTGCAAGGGGACACCAGCAGCTCCTCACCCTGCAGAGGTGACAGGCAAACTGCTGGCTCTTGCAGGTGGTAGAGGCTGGTTAAGGGATGGGCCCTTCTGTGAAATTAGTTTGTCCATAAAGACTTTTAAGCTTAATTTTTCCAAAATAAAGTTTTGCCAGGGGACTTGGATTGCTACAAAAGAGGAGCTGTGATGTCCCATGGACAGGTTAACCCCGAGAGATACAACCCCAGAGGTTACTGACCCTGAGAGCATTTTGAGGAGCAGCAGCTGAAGGCAGTGGTGAGAAGTTTTGGTCCTCAGCTCATTCCAGTTTCCAAAGTCAATGCAGACATTGCACCCAGCTGGTATTTTTATCAAAGCAATGTTTTGCTCTTTGGAGAGGACAGCCACAGAAATGACATAGGGAAACACAGACAGCAGCTCTTTGGTTTGCCAGCACTTGCTTTTGGTGGATCTCTCACATCTCTGTCATCAAAACACTAATTTGCTTCCAGGGTGTTACTTGACAGCATAACTAAAGATTTACTTGTGTAAGTGAGGATTTAGGAGGATTAAACTCAGAGCCAGAAATAAGAATGCAGTGAGAGAGAGTTTTTCCTCCTGTAGCTCTCTTGTTTATTCTCAAAATCCTGCTCTTCACTCAATGATCCACACTTTCCTTTACATATACACAGAATATTAATCAGTCTTTCTTATTTGTGTTTAAAATTATACACATCTAATTTTTATAAGAACTGAAGTTTAAAATAATAAAGAAGAATGGAAGACAACAGAGACAACTGATTTTTTGGTTTGTTGGGTTTTTTTTGATGCAGTATATAACAAAGCTGTGATGTCAAGTGAGGTTTTGGGTTTGTTTTTGGGTTTTTTTCTTAATAAAGATATTCAGCAAGTTCTTTAAATAAGAATCTGGGTTGTAGATTTGTCATGCAGACTTTCCAGCAAGCAATTAAAGCTCAACATTTACAGTCACTTAGATGAACCAGATGTATTCATCTGGCAAGGGAGAGCTTGAAAAGCAACAGATTTGGAAGTACAGTGATAGTGGGTAATCTTCAGACAGGAAAAACTCTGCTTAGGAAGCCCTCCAGTAAGTAAATTATTTAGTTCATCATGTGTTCATTAGCAATTCTGTTATTTAGACTTTTGATTGTTGAGGACTTAGTAAAAGAGTAAGAAAGCTCAATTTGTCTTCAGCAGAAGTGAAAGGAAAGTTTCCCAGGGAACAAGATTAAGTTTGTAGGAGCAACACAAAGTGGTTTTGCCTCCTACCCTACTTTAAACCAAATTACTGGCTTTTTTTTCCTCTCTCTTAGGGGCAGTAGATCTCCTGTAATGCAAAGACACTCAGCAAACTAATATAGTGAGATTGTGCTAATGTGATTTTGCCAAAAGCAATCAGTATATGTTCAATATATAGTAAAGGAGAAGACACAAAATTATTTTCCTTATAGCAGCTGCAAAATCGAAGGGAAAGAAAATGAATCCATAAGTAATTGATGCCAATTTCTGTTTGAAGAAAAGACAAAAGAACATTTACATTAACGAAATGAGGTGATGAGGCCCTGGCACAGGTTGCCCAGAGAAGCTGTGGCTGCCCCATCCCTGGAAGTGTCCAAGGTCAGGTTGGAGGGCGCTTGGAGCAACCTGGGCTGGTGGAAGATGTCCCTGCCCACGACAGAGCGTGGAACAAATGGCCTTTAAGGTCCCTTCCAACCCAAACCATTCTGTGATATTTTTTTTGGGCTTGCTTTATAGGCAACCAAAACTTATTTCAGTTTCTGTTCTCAAGTAAAATAAGGAAATGTTATCAATTTGCTTTGCAACACGACATCTGCTCATCATTCTGCCTCTGCCCAAAATAACTGGCATTCCCAGTGGCTGCTGTTGTTTACTGGAATCAGCTCGGTTGGAGCACAGAAATGCAATCACACTCTTCCTGATCCTCCACAAGATAAGAGGGAGCAGCCAACAGCATTAAGTCCAGGGTTATTTTTCATTTCCATTTATATTTCTTCAGCTTTTTTTGGGATTGAACTCTGCTTTTGATATTTCAGAGCATGAGTGCATCTCCCCTACCCTAAACTAAATATTTGGGGGAGTGGGGGAAGGAAAAAAAAAAAAAGAAAGAAAGAAAAACTCAAAACTCTCTACTGAATACTTTTCTAGGGGAATAGCAAGGGTCACCCAGTCATGTCCAAACCTGATCTGCAGTAACCTAAGCCTTTCCAGCCACTCCCTAACTGAGTAAAAATGAATTTTAGCCAGGTTACTTTGCTAAAAAGGGGCAGTGGGAACTCTTTCTGCACTGCTCTGTCTGTTTGGAAAATGAGTTAATACAGACATTTCTGATTTCATAGGTGAAGGAGTCCATTTGGCTTTAAACCTCCAGTTATTTTGCAACTATCATTGTTCTTAAAAGCAAGCCTATTTTTTTCTGCAGTCTCAATTTGAGAGTGTATTTTGCTGTATAATGAATTCTCTGATTTGTGGCAACCTCAGAGACTGTAAAAACTCTTCCAGCTTGCAAACCAGAAGTGCTATAAAAGTTTTAAGGCATTAGATATTATTTAGTGAATTATTGAAAATGGTATTGTTTGAAAGGCTTGGAAGCTTAGAAGAAACAGTGGGAAACAAAGTTTGCACTTGAAAACAAAACCAAAGAAAGAAACAACAGGGAGTTGTCACTGAGCCAGTGTTAGAAGAGTTGTCCAGAGGAGTATTTCATACTGCTCCAATCTATTTTTAATGTACAGGGTCACTTGTGCACAGCCCATGTCTGCAGGGAGAATCAGGACTGGGCACATGTGCAAGGGGCACAGCAAATCCTCAGTTTCATACTTCTACCTGTTGTCTCTGGGTATGTAAAATGCAGGTTGATGCTGTTTGGGTGCTTATGGATGAGCAAAACTCCTGCCAGCTGCAGGAGTTGGCTGAGACATGGTGGGGTTTTTTCTAGGAGAGATTTAGCAGAAACCCATCACTGTATCTTTGACTTTTACCTCTGGACAGAAGTGGGATATAAATCTATCAAACTAATTGATCTATCTGGAGACCTGGATTTAGTTTAGTATTTCCTATTGCCCAGTTGCAGGGGTTTGGAAGTGCCCTTTGGAAGAATTTCCCTTCCCTGTCTAAGGAGCCTATGAGTCTTGCTTAGGTTTGGAGTGAGCTCAGTGTCAAGTCCTGCAGTGTCCCAGTAACAGGCACTGAATTCCTTCACTGATTCTGCCCCTTTGACTCTAACACTGCTCAGGCTGAGTTAGTGCTTCCTACAAATTTCTATAATCAAATTCCTACAAAATCCTTCCAAACCATGGCACTGCTCATACTGTAGTGATTTGGAGTCATCTTTAGTCCTGCAAGTCCATGAAGTTCTGTTAATTAATTACTGACCTGAAGCAGAGATTGCTGTGACAAGAAGCAGCCAACTCTATTAGTGTATTGGCATTACAGATGTAAACCCTAGAATTAAACCAGAACTAATATTTAATCTTGCTCTTGTTTTGCCTGCACTGTTTGAACTCAGGATGCAACTGAAAATCACTTTCAGTGAAAGATGTGTGAGGGGAAAAAAATGCCATAATCAAAAGGAAGTGTTTAGATTTTAAATTAATAATTCAGTGTGACAGAGACAGAGTAAAGCGGGTACCCACAGAGCCACATGATCCAAACATAGCTTTAAACCAGATGAAATAGTTCTTTTGAGTAATAAAGGCAAAGAACTTTCTTGTCTTAGGGCTAATAATTCATTTAACCTGACAGTTATTTCGGAAGGTTTGGATGACTTAAAATGGAAGTTTCTGGGGGATGCTCTGCACTGATAGATTTTATCCTTGGCAGCTATCACAGCATTTTATTCCTGAAGAAAAGGTTTTGTACTCCAGGCATACAATTAGACATAAAGCACTGCATTCATCATCTCTTGCCTAACTTACTATCATTATTTGTCAAAATCTTTTCTCAATTGTTTTTTGGCCCTGTCAAAACTTTCCTTTAGTAAGGGTGGTGATTCAGCTTAGCTGAAGTTAGTAGGATTCTTTTTTTCCTACATCACAAATAGGATTAGCTCTGATAGTCCTGGTTTTACTGAAACAAACTGCAGAATTCACAATGATTTCAGTGAGGCAGGGTTTCATGACTACATCATCTTTTTTGACATACTCCATCTTTTGTTCTCCTGCTCAGCTGTACAACACTTCTGTATTATCATTTAATATGAAACAGTATTCAAAAGATGTATTACAAAGACAAAATATCTTCCTATTTGCTGAGATCGAGTGATATGATAGAGCACTTTTTGATTTATTTTCATTCCGTACCTCTGTCCAATCTATATTTATCCCATGACACCAATTTACACTGTGCTTTTAATGTGTTTTTTTTAAAAAATATAAAATCACAGATAACCTTATAATAGCTGCCAAAATAGTCTATTGGCATGGGAAGATTTTTAACTAGAAAATTGTTTCCTTCTATTTTAATTCTTTGTGAAGTACTTATCAGAAAAGTGAGACTGGATGAACTGCAAGACTGATTTCTTTCCTACTTAACTGATCAATTAATTGTGTGGGTATTGTTGTTTAATAGGAGGAATCTTGGGAGTCTCTAGGCAGAGATTACTGACATCTATAACCATATTCAATCTGTCAGCCCTGGGATTTCTCTGAGAGCAGCTCAGAACAACAGCAGCAGAGAAAGATCATTTTCTTTAGCAGATTCCAGCAGAACCATTGCTCATAATGAACTGGCAGCAAACACAGTAAATCTGAGCACAGAGAAGTACAGCCACATTCCATCACTTCAGAGGGGGTGGAAGCGTTCTCCATAAACCCTCTTGCATATAATGTATTGATTCCTAACTGCAATTTACTGTTCAACACAATCATATTTACTCACTGCACAGGCACAAATTATACAATTTGTAGCTGCTGATAACCAAGGGAGAGAAAAATTCTTTTCCAGGCCTCAGCCACAACATTTCAAGGATTCTATAATCCATAAAATCAATGAGGAAACAGTAATAATCTTTAAGGTGTTTTCAGTGATGAAGGGTTTACAGTGGAATGAATTCCCAGGGTGAATTAGACTAATTCAGAGTATTATTCCGCGTAGAAAATGCTGCAAGGCCTTTGTTGTGGATTTATGTTGTATTTGAGATCTGTTTGCAGTGAGCTCGGGGGGATCCCATATTGTGCATACACAACCTAGATGGTGGGGAACAAGGAGAGAGTCAGTAGCAGGAGGACCACAGAGGGTGAAATCCTGGATCCTGTTTCTGAGGAGTTTTTGACACTGACCTGAACAGATGTTAAACATGAGCTGGTGTGACTGGTGAGAGGATTTTCAGCATGAGGTGAAACCACCTGTGCCCCCTGTTCCCAGGGAGCCACTCTATGGGGCAGGTGACCATCAGCTGGGGGCAGGTGACCATCAGCTGGGGGCAGGCTGGTCAGGCACCCACTGCTCCTTCAGAGAGGTCCCTGGTGGGCAGGACAACCAGAATGGTTGTTTGTGGGGCTGGGGTGTAGGTGGGGAGCACTAACGAAGAGCTGTGGGGACCAGTACCCCAGGATTGCCCCATGCCTGAGATAATGCCATCCGTCACCTTGTGGTGATGAGGTTGATGTTCCCCTGTTCCACCACCTGCCTTAATCTCAGAGATGCCTGGTGGGAACAGCTGCAATCTGGGTCTGCCACCAGTTACAGGTCTGAGGCAGGGTGGTCTCTCTAAAATACGTTCAGAGCTGCCTAAGGAGTGTGAGCTTCAGTGTGTGGTACATGACAAACACACCTGGAGCCTCCCTCACCTCTTCCACACAATGGTACTGACTGTACTGTCAGTGAGGATGAAACACTACATAATTGAACAGGATTGATCTGGAGTTGCCAGAACATTTCCTGTCTATTTTCAAAACAAAGTCACTGTGTTCCTGTCCATAACCATTGCAGGAGCCCATTGACATGTTCAATAGTCTCAGCTTGGCAGATTATAAAAGTCAATACAGAGAATGAGTGTGTGTGTGTGTGTTCAAACATCAAATACATTTTAATTGTTGTTATTTAAAGCTACAAGCCCTCAGTCAAACAAAGCCCTTTTTACCTTAGAGCAAAGCCTGCTGCAGTAACACAGGCATATGTTACCTAAATCAAGTTTTAAGACTTGCATTAAGCATGAAAACTGTAGCAGCCCTGATTTAAAACACCATTTCCCCCATGTTGGGTTATGTTGCCAACTTTATGAAGACAGGTTTTTGCCTTTATCTTCAGGAATGAGCAATACACCTGCCAAAGGTGAATATGAATATTCCCTCTGGTGTATGCACTGCTAAGGATAGGTCAGACAACGAGAGTAATAACTTTTGAGGTTTCGAATTATCATTTTACAATGACAGATCTAAGTTAGTTATATTTATCAGCTATGTAATAGAGCCACAACAGCTCCTGTTGAAACATGGCTTGCATTTTCAAAGGTCTGGGTGCTGTGGCTGCGTGTGAAGTTCTCTGAGCTCTCTGAAGCTCTCTGTCTTTAATTGCACTTTTCACTCATGCCCTGTCCAAGCAAATATTTGCATGTTGTGCTCACCAGGTGTTATTTGCACAAGATTTATTTCTACATAGAAATGTTCACATTTATTGCATGTAGAGGGCTTTAAGTTTTGGATGCAACAGCTTTGCTGCCTTTCTGAGGAGCCCTGAGCTGGGCACAAAGGGGATTGCAAAGAGGGTGCAGGCAGATGGCTCCTTTGTCAGTAATGAACCAAGGTTGTAGCTGGTTCCACAAAACACCAGACTGAAAGAAATTGCATTCTTGAAATTATCCTGTCCCTTTTCAGGTGGCTGTGCATGCAGATAGTTCTGGAAAAACTCACAACCACTCGAATGAAATCTCTGATCTCTAACATTCTTGCTGTCCAACTACATCACTGTGGAAAGTGATGTGCAGACAGAAGAAATGGCTGTGGTCAGGATTTCTGGTTTTGCTGATATCCAAATTTTTTCAAAGAGCCAGGTCAGTTTCCAGGTAAATTTTATTGTTGGCTGCTTTTTTTTTTTTTTTTAAATAAAAGAAAATACCAGCTTTTAGGATAAAACCCTAATTTTTACTATGGAAATCTCCAGACTGAAGTGATTAAAAAAATAAATCTTAGAGTTTTGCCAAACATTGCTTAACTTTATTTTCATTTGCAGTGTTGGAAGGTTCTGCTGGACGGTGGGTTCAGCACAGCCAAGATCTTCTGTCAGGAGTTGAAAATAGGGAGTGGGTGTTGCTGTTTTGGGGCGTAAGTGATATTGTGGTGTGTACAAATTGGCTCAATAATTGCCACAGTTTTACAGAATTTTATGTGTTAAGGACAACAACTTTGACAGGTGAGGAGCAGCACAGAGCTGTGTATGTCAGAGGAGCTGGATTGGCTTATTGTAGGTGCTGCACTGGGCTCCCAAACCTCAACTACGTGTTTAATTATTCTCACTTGTAGTTCTATAGACTTAATATAGGGAAGAAAACCTGTGTATTCCAAAGTGAGAGTAGTATCCTGGATTTCAGCTTCTTCAAGGTTATGGACAAAGTGAAATTACTGCACTTTTAGCTGTCACAGGGGTACAGCATTTCTAACTGTTCCTAAGAATCTGCTGCTAAACTTAAAATGACAGGCTCATTGCCAGCTTGGGAGAAGTCTACACAAGTTTATTGGGAGATAAACCTTGTAAGGAGCATCTCCAGATTCATTTTGATACAGAAATGTTTTGCAGATTAAAACCTGTTAAATCTGAAAATTAAATTTGCCACATCAATCATCAGCAACTGAGAAAAAGCTCAAACCCAGGGAAATAACCTGTAATGAAATCAGCCTCTTATAGACTTTGAGAGTGGCATTCTAGGGCAATTTTACCTTTTATACTTTCATAATTTCCTATTTGACTTTTACTGCCAATTGCTTTAGTTATTGATTAGGAAGGGAAGAATGTGAACACATTTTGGAATGATTGTTACACAATGCTGTTAAATCTGACTTGCAAATGCCAGCAGTCAGGATTCATCTAAGAAACTGCATGAAAACCTTCACCATCAGGAAATGTCAGAGAAATGTGAGAGACAACAGGAAATTCTGATGGTAAAAGGCACAGAAGGAAGATCCCTCAACATGGATTGAGCAAAGTGTCCCAGTTTAAGGCTTTAGTTTTAAGCAAATGAGCTCTTGGGTACTTGGGTACTCCTGCTCTGTTTGAAACGACCATTAATTATTGAATAAAATGGACTTGTACTAATGGACTGCATAAACTGAAGAATTACCTCAGCACCTCTAATTGTAGCAATCTTTCTGATCTGAGGTGCTGTACAGAGAAATGAAAATCAACAAAGAAAGAAAAGAAGGTAGAGAAAGGGGCTCTAAAGTGAGGAGCCTGGTGCAGCACCGTGCCCTGGACAGTGCCCAGGGAAATGGCAGTGGCCCAAGCACTGTAGGGTCTGGCATTATGGACTCTGGGTGCCAAGGATGTTCCAATTGCTCTGACAACTTTTTCCCCAGTTGCTTTGGAAGCTGCTGCTTTCATATCCAGGGAGCTTGTTCCTGGCAGCTGTGGGAACCTGCAGGATCCAGGGCCTCTGACCAGGCAAAGAGCAGGGACAAGGCACAGTCCTGGCTCAATTCTAGAGACTATTTGTATAATAAAAACATTGTGGAATCATCTCCCACTCCCTCAGCTATTGAATGTGCCATTCAGGAAGTTCTAAGACTGCTAATCCAAGGAATATCAATTTGTCCCTATGGAGCTTGATAATAGTCTGAGTTTTCCACTACTACATCACAGAATCACAGAATATACTGAGCTGGAAGGGAACTACAAAGATCATCCAGTCCAACTCCTGGCCCTGCACAGAATCATCTCTGGGCAGTCTCTTGACCAGCTGTGAAATCATGTTAAGGTTCTGTGATGGTGGTGATGGTTCTCTTTTGAATGATGAAGGCTTTTACCCTGTAAAATCTAACAAAATATCTAATTCCAGCTCTCTACATTTTCTAATTTTGTCTCCTTCATCCCTCTATTATGCATTCCTTAATTTAATTTCTTGGAGGGGCTGGGGAATGAAGACAAGGTGTTTGTACTGGACAGGTTTCAAAATCTCATGCTTCTTTCCGTTTAGCCAAGAAGTAATAAATTATCAGAATTTCCTCTGTTATGAGCATCATTCCTTTAGAAAGGTGCTGAGGAGGCAGAGACTGTATGTTAAGGAGTTAAAATTTAGAGTTTTGAAATTAACAAAGTCATCATAACAGTGCAGGAAAGGAAAGAAAAACTCCCAAAGAACTGGGATTTTGGATGATTTGTTAGGAGCAGTTTTTCTCTGAGTGCACAATTACTTCTCTTTAGAGATATTACTAAGAGATATAGTTGGAAAAATTATAAGGGTTCATACAGTGAATCACAGAGATTATGGTTCAAATAATAATACCTGGTCAAGAAAGAGGTACAATGTACACACAACTCTCTTAAAACCGAAAGGCATTTTCCATAAATAAAGGAATAAATTTATATGACCATAATTACCTACATCAGAAACAGAAGGATGTCATTTATCCCTCAGTTTTCTTTGCTGTGGTGGCAAAGTCCTTTCTCCTTCTTTTAGACATTGAGTTTAAATATTTTGGTGTTGCCATTATCTTTGTCTTAGAAATTAAACCATTCTCCTTGTGCTTGTTCTGTTCAGCTTTCCCTTCACACCTGTGTTCCACCACACACAAAAATTTGCTTGTTTTTGACCATGCAGGGATTTGTTTTGGTGAGTTTCTGGGTGATGATCATTTTACTGCCTTCCTTACTGTTATTCAATATCAGTATTGCAGTCTATTTCTCAGCCAGTGAGATGGTTCAAAGATGAAGAGAGCAGAAGTTCAATAACCACAAAGAATTCAAAATTATTTATTATAAGGATTAGTCCAGTTGGGGGAAAGGGAATAAAAGCTGTGGAGTTTCAGGTCTGTTTCCAAGCAAAATTTCTCAAGGGAGAAGGGAAAAAAATTACACTGCAGCTAAAAATGAAAAAGGCAAACTAAAATATACACGAAGGTGAGGCTCGGGTATTAACTTTGCAATTCGATTTTGTGCTTTCCCAGCTGGAGGATTCGAGGGGTTTGGACATAGATCACAAACCAAAACACTGAGGGGGAGGAAAGAGAAAAGTAGAAGAGAAGGCAATGGATGCAAAGGATTCCATATAGAGTGTTTTTAGTGGGACATCTCCATTTATGCTCTGAGACTTGGGAACTTGGTACCATTTAAGTACTTTGTGTATTGTGGTCTCTTGATTAATTCCTCGTATCCCACACACCATCTCTCACACTTATGGCTGAATCTTTGTGTTAAGCAAAGAAGAGCAACAGTATCAGCCATACCCTGGTTTTTCTGTGAGGAATATTTAGGGTGGTGCTTCATTTACCTTTTTCATGGTATATGCAAGTATTTGCTTTATTTATCTCCGTAGATGACAAGGCAGGGGAGGTTGTGGTAATGAGCATTTCAATAAAGCCACAGGAAATGCCACCAAAACAGAAACAGAATTAAATAAAAAACCAACATACCCTTTTTCGTTCTCACTCACTCCTTTCTTTCACATTCTATATGAATCCAAGCCCCAGATGATCAATACCTTTTAGGACAGAGAATCCTGTGAGGAGCTGGCAAATAATTAATCAGAAAACTCCCAGTGTTAAGGTTCTGCATGTTCCCAAATGCTTTGCAGATCTGGGATATGAGCAAAACTGTTGGGCGAAGACTTCTTCAAACAGAGTTGTGAACATCACTGGGAGAAGCATCCTCCCAACCCGACGTTTTCTGCCTCAGTTGTCACCTGTAAAATTGAGAACAGGCCTCTCTGCTGAGGCTTTCAATGAGGTTGTCAAATGTGCTGAGATATTTTAGGTTGTAGGCACTCATTCCTCTTTGAACTGAGCTCCTTTCATGGAGAACACCAAAGAGCCCTTAGATGACAGCAATGTTCTATTATATTTGGGCTCTATTTTAACAGCTCCTTGGAAATCTAAACCCAGTCACTTGAAACTGAATTTTCTATTCACCATATAAACCTGAGATGGTGAAATTGCTCTGTAATCTCTGCAGGAGAAACAAAACTGTTACAACCCTTAAAACAAAATCCTCTGGACTTTTCCCTTCTCCTCTCTCAGGCACGGTTTGTACCTGAGACTGTGAGTCTGTTAAAAGCAGGGCAGGAATTGGTCAGACTGCAGCTCCTGAGGTGCCAGGGATGTTGCAATGAAGTGATTTTAATGGAAGCAAAATTGGCAGAAGTGATCATTCCCTGGCCATATCCACTGTCCCTTTGTGTGGCCACAGGCAGGGTGAGGCTGTAGCAGCTCCAGGGCAGTAACAGGGTCCTCAGAACTGCCTGGCTGATGTAAGAGCAGTATTTTGTCTTGCTCTCTGCTCTCCAGGTGGCTGTTTGATGAGGGTGTCTGTGCTCTTTGCATGTGTGTGCACAAATTGCTCTGGCATCACCAAGGCTGGCTGAGGACTCTGGCACAGCAGTGGGCAGATATCCACTGCAATGTGGTGGCCACTGATCCCCTGGATATGGGCCAGCCACCAGCTTGCCATGAGCAGGAGCTTCACTGCCAAACAGTCCAGTCCCTGGCACAAACTGAGGTGTTGCTACTGTTTGCATCCTCATTTGCAGCATTTCTGTACTGAGGAATAATTATGTGTGACCTATGAAGAAAAAAAAATTCTGTTGGAGGCTTCTCTTTCACAATCTCCAATTTTTAAAAAATGTAAAAATTAAAACCAAGACTGAAATGGGAGCTATACCATGGGATGGATGAAGCAAGCAAAGGAGGAAGAGACACTTGAAATTCCTCACTTGCATTTATCCTCTCGAACATACTTGATAAAAATATATGGTTTCCTGGACAGCTTCTCCAAAAGCCATCTGGTCCAGAGGCATTGGGCCCACTCTGAACTTTGCCAGATCCCTCCTTGGGGGTTAAATACCAGTAATTGTGATTTATATGTGAAGCTGGACTAACAGTGTGACTGTCCTGGCTCTCTGTAGGAATTCTGCTCTTGTGAGACCTGGGAGCCACACTGTGCCATATGTACCTATCAATCTGATCCTAATCCTTGGCTCTTAGGTGCCACCAGAAATTGGACTTGCTGGAGGAGTGAGGAAAGGATTGGAAACTCACGAAGACCATCTGGGCAAGGTCAAAGCACACAAAGCAGAAAGCTGCTGCCTGCACATAACTGGGGGAGGGAGAGTCTCCCACAGCACCCTGTGGGCATATCTGTAAGCCATGGGGTACCTCAGGATAGCCAAAGCAATGCCCCTCTGTGCCTTATACTCTGTGCAGGATTTGAAGCTGAGGGATTGATGAGCCATCCTGCTTCACTGGCACATTTTGAAATGGAATTTCACTGTATGCTCACAAATAAAATGCTGTTGAGAAAACAACCCAATGGTTTCCAGTCAACAGGTTTTCTTTTATTTGAGTGAAATTATGGATAAAAACTTGAAGGGAAGCAGTGATTTCAATTTATTGTTCCTCTTAAGGCAGTTAAATATTCCATTAACTGTAAGCTAAGGCATACTACAGGAGGTGAATGATGGAAGATTAATGATCTGGTTTAAAGGTACACATTAAGTCATTTTATTTCAGCAGCACAGTGTGAGAAGTCTCCAATTGAACTACATCCATGTAGGGGAAAAAAATACAAAGCTTACAAAGGGAAAATGTTTTTTACTGTTAAACCAGATTAGAGCCTTGACCACTCTGCATTTTTCAGAAGTGCTACTAAGTTTGTTGGTCCACTTAATATTTCTCTGAACTGGTATCCAACCACATCACCCAAGGTCATCAATTCCCCCAGTACAGTGAGTGCACTTCAAATGAGTCTCAAGGATTTTATGTTTTAAGTTCTTTGGTTCTGTTTGTCAGCACCAGGGATTGTGGAAACCACAGATCCTCACTTGTGGTTCTTGGTCACTCAGTGAAGTGGGTTGCTGTTGCTCTTTGTCATTTCTTATACCCACAACCACAGGAGGTCCCTTCAGGTGGCCAAGGAAGGCAGAGGTGCTCTGCTCTCCAGGATGTCCGTGCAGGGAACAGGTGAATGGGTTTGGGCTGCTCTGGGGGCAGGTGTGAGCTCAGCTTATCCCACAGGTTCCTTCCCAAGGCAGTAGGAAATCAAGGCTCCCCACCATCATCAGACCTGCACAAAGGCTGAGGAACTGCTGCCAAGAGGTTTGTGCTTCTGAAATTCCATGAAATTCAATCCCAATCCAAGTGTCCAGACCAGGGGAATGATAGTCTTGTTTAAATGGGTGATGGCAAAACGTGCAGCAGTGACTCTGCATGACAGAGCTGGGAAATAATCCTGTGTGGTGTGAGTTGTTGTCTGAGACATAAATCACATTTTTATAAACAAGCCTTCATTTGCAACAGTGTTAGAAAGAGGGCTTTTTTTCTCTTGCCTTCACACTCATAAATCTCTGCAGTGTTTTGTATTTATAGGCTGTGAAAGTAGAAAGGAGGGAGGGCTTTTTGAGGCATTTTCCTCCTCTTTGGCAAAGCTGGGTGGCATTTCAATAGGATGTTGTTATTCAGCACTTGGGGAACACAGCGAGTGTAGGGAATTATGGAGGTACTGGAGATAAACTTTTATTACTGGGCTTGATTTACCAAAAAAATTTTGATTTTAAATAACAAGCTTTAGACTGTGAAACCATGATTTTCTAAGTAAGACTTCATAACATTTGTGAAATATGAAAGATAAGTCACAGTCTGCTGTCAGTAGGCTCTACAATACAAGCTTTATTTTAGGAGCAATGTAAAGCATAATATTTACTTTAAGCCCTAAATTGAGCACAGAATCTGTAATAAAAATATTTTAAAATGTTCTAGCAATAAACAAAGCAAAGGAGGAAAAAGGAAAATAAAAGTCCAAGGTAGTGTATTGGTTTTTTGCCATCAAGGCAAATACACTGCCAGAAATACTATCAACAAATCAAGCATTTCAAACTATTCCTGGTTCCTTCTGTATCAATGTTACAATAAGCCAAAGAAAACCTTGTAGAGCTCCAGCTACAGCATCTGGTGGTGCAGCTTTTCAGAAAGTACAAAGACACACACAAAACAGCACAAGGGGTCTTTTTTCGACTTATTTTTAACAAGAAATACTGATTGCTGGAGGCATTTGGGATATTATTTTTTTCCAGCTCCTGAGTGAATCTCTCCTGCTGTGAGGTTGTCACTGCCTTGGTTTATCCCATGTGCAGGACATGCCTGTGAGTAACACAAATTAAAGTAGTCTGACACACCTTCCATGGGATAACACAACAGAACACCTCTATTGTAAGGAATTAGGACACACTTGGATTGGACTGGGAATTATGGAGGTAGACAATATAAACATGGTGCATGGAGGTTCCTTTCAAGAAATTCCTAAAGAAACCAGTGTTGCATAAATCATAATAATATCACATTTAATGTGGAGCTGGTTTGGGCTGAACAAGCCTTAACTTTCAGAGTTTGTAGAGATGACTTTTCATAGGGATTGTCTCGAAATGTCTCTTTGATCTGTAGCCCTCAAAGGTAAAGATGGTCATTATCAATCTACAGATAAGTGAATGGGGACACAACGTCATCAAAGGCCAGAGGTTCAAAGATATTTTGATCCTTTCAAATTCACATCGGTGCCAAAAGTCATTTTAAAGGTGCCAAAGTCAGTGAAGACCAAAGACAGCTTGAAACCAGCCTGACTTGGGTTGTTGCTCTTCTCTGGTGTTATTCCAAGATGTTAGGGATCCTAATTAAAAAGTAAGGAAGTAACCCAGTGGATTTTGCAGGAGCTTAGCCTTAACAGTGCGTGGTAGATATGCTCTGATTACACCTTTCTTTGATTACATTCCTCAACAGACCTGGGCAAAGGGAAACTTTGTTTCAGGCAGAAGTTAAGAACTGATTAATCATCAGCACTGGGTCATCTCCAGCCTTTGCCAAAATGTTTTGTTGAGTGTCTACCACCCAAAGGTTCACTTAAAGTTGTACCAGTTACCATTTGTACAGTTGATCAGTTGGTGAGGGAAAACAATTCTCCAGGAAAACTGGGTGACTGTCCCTAAAACTGCCTCACCCAGTAACCATAAAAAAAAAAAAAAAAAGCAAACCAGAAATTTGTGTATTAAGAAACAAAAGAAACCCTGAAGAAGTGAATATTGCAAAGAAACACCTCTTATCTTGGGTCTATTACTGGTTTTATATTCTACACCTATTCAATAATTTATATAAGCACCCTTTTGGTTTCATTCCAGGAAAAATACTTTTAATATTAACCTCTAAGCTAAATACTGATAATGAAAATTTCCCTGTAAACTAACCAGGCCAGTAAGAGAATAAAAAATTTTGCTTACAGATATTCCCCACTAGAATGACCCTGGCCATGAATATGCAAAAGAGATTTTCAACATATTTCTGTACAGATCTATGGAAACTGAAGATATTGTTGGTCCCCCAGTGACAATAATGTCTCAAAGTACATTTTCTCTCTTAAATTTACTTATTTGCTATTATCAATAAATCAATGGAAGCTTTCATATTTTATCAGAGTCATTTGAGTTTAAAGCTCCCAAGAGAAGCACAGAGAGAGGCAGAGAGAGAGTTTAAGTGTTTTTATCAATAAAATGGTGTGCTTTTTAACACTTTTAAAACATGGCATATATCTTCTGGTATGTTTGTATTTTTGCATGTGTAACCTATGAATTTTTACTTGCTGATGAATCTTTACTGATTCATTCATTTTAACAAGCAGTGTGTGAGAGTCATTTTATTCCCAAGTACTGGAGCCAGGATTTTGAAGCAGGATTCTGAGCAGGATTAATCCTCACTGAAATCACTACAGAACTGCTGGGATTTAAATGTCTCCTTGAAATTTAAATATGTGACATTTCACATATTTACTGCATTGTTGCATGGCTCATATACATTAAATAGTGGTGTTTGAGTGGGAGGGGTAAATTATATTTCTTAGATATTAAACCAAGGACAGATAGAGAATGTACAAGAGTTCAGGGCACAGAATACATTAAGTATTTTGAATTTCCAGGTTTTGCCTACCAAGGACCAGGCACAGATCTGGAATCACACCATCCCAGGAACCAGATTTTTCTCTTGCTCCATTTTGAGCGAGTTGTGAAGAAGGAGTTTGCCTTTGGGCTGTGTTTGTCAGAAAATTGTAAAAGATAAATGGCTTCACTACTATGCAGATTTTCTGCAAAATTTTACAGACCAGAGATCTGGGGGAAGATTCACTTGGTAACTGGACCTTGATGTTTCAAATTTTGTATGCAGAGGTGCCTCTGAGGAAAGGTTCATTTTTTACCCAGCAGTTCATTTGTATGGGTGAGTGCGTGACTGTGCACACATTTAACCGTGTTTTTAACAGTTTTAATTGACTAAAACTTTGGGTGAGCGAGGTCTCCAGGGTTCTGGGGCAGTTTCAGTACATTTTGAAAAAGATTTTGTTTCCCTCTGGCTTTCAGCTCCACATTGAAATCTGAAATTACCCTGTTTCAAAAAGCAAACCAGTGAAAATTATATAACAAGAGCATAAAAGGTTACATGAGATTGACTCTTTCTTTCTCCCTCTTGCTCTCTGTCACAACACAAGTCCTATATTAAAAGACCAAATCTCAAAATTTTGGATATATTTAGCAGTTCATTAAATTGTATTTAATTACTTGGCTCCAACTAAATACAACCTCATTAGTTTCTAGTATTGTTCTAATAGGGCAGCAGACACAGTTCTGTTAACTGGCCCTCTAAGAGACATCTCAGTAACACAACTCTGCCCAATGTCTGCAATGCCATAGAACCTGGAAAAATAACCAGAAAAGTGATTTATAATCTCAGCTTGTAGGTCCTGGGATTGTTACATCTGAATAATATCACAAGGAAAAGAAAATCTAATTGCATCCCTGAAATTTTGTGACACCAAAGTCTCCCCTGATAAAATCAGTTGGGATTGACAAAACTGTAGCTGAGGTGAGAATTCATTAAAAAAAACCCAAACATTTTTTGCCTGATTTTTTAGTCAGTGGGAAGATTCATGTGGATTTCAAAAGAAGGAGGGTTGGGCCCATAAATCACCCACTGTGAACCGCACACTGTATCTGGAAGAGCTTCAATAAAGAAAATGAAAAAAATCCCCTAAAAAGAAATGTTTGCTAATGAAAAATGTGAGATATAACAAGTCTTCAAGTTTAATCAACCCTTTAATCAAAGGAATCATTTGGTTTCCTTTTAGTACTTTACCTTCACACTCTCACCTCCTGTCAAACATTTTTTGATATCATATAACCAGCAAAAACTTTGCATTTTAATAATCTTACCTTGAAACATCCTTTGTAATGTGTTGATGTAATTTGTCTATAATAGAGAGAAACATTGGACTTGTTCAGACATGCAGGTTATTTTGAAATTCCTCTCATACCGTGGCTCTTACAAAGTGTGTGATGTGCTGGTTATTCCTGAATTCAATAGATTGATTGGCTGGGGATTGATTAGTCATCAACCTGCATTTGGGAACTGTTAAATACTTCAGCTAGTAGATAAAAATGTGCATTTTGTAGAGTTTAAGGAGCATAAGGGAATAGTTTCATTGACCCTGTGCTTCTCCTAAGGGTTTGATCTGGGGTTATTTGGTTTTACTTAAAAGACTGCAAGCTGGGCTTGTGATCAGCACAGGAAACTGGAATGTCATTACACCAAGGCCAGGCTGTCCAGCTCTGTTTGCTGTGTGATTTCAGGAACACTCTGCACATGACATTGTCTCAGCTCATCTTTCTCAGTTATTCCATCTCTCTGAAGCAGAACTGATGATGCACCACAGAAAACTGCTGGGAAGAGAAGTGGCTTTGTGCTCCTGGGTTGTCATTTCATGGGGCAGGATCTGAAACCCAGATCTTCCCTTTCTCAAGCCAATGTGTTGTGCTGTAGCATCCTTGTAGTACTAGCTTACGGTCTAAGAATCTTACTTTCTGTAAATGGGCATTTACACCAGGCACAGTCTCACCCAGGTCCCCAGTGGTGAATGAACACCTTGCACCATGTTCCTGGGAGTCAGAGGGACTTTCCCATAGACTAATAGTTTACTATTACTCTTAAAATTCCTTTCACAGTCACCACAGGATGATGATTTTGATGGTAGATCAGTCTAGGATGGCCTCTGCTCTGTTTGTCTGGGAGAACACTCCCCAACCAGTTTGTGAATTGAGGTCTTGCCAAGAGGTCACTCTGACCATGCCCATCACCAGGCAGGAGCATTTCTGGTGAAACCCAGGGTTTGAAAGGTTAGAAATAACAGTCTGGTTAGAGCATATAAATTTAACACCAGGTGCTGGCAGGGCTTCTAGGTCTGCTTTTGTTATTCCAGTCCATAGCCATAAAATACCTTCAGAGGGGTTTGTATTTGCACATCAACCTGGTAGAAAATTCCCACTCCTATATCCTGCAGGGGTCCTGCTGCCCAGTTTGCAAAATTATTTGCAAATAACTGGCACATTCCCAAACAAGCACTACTCATCCCTTCATTATCACAAATCTTTGCTGTCGCTTCCTAATCAACTCTTCATTCATAATTCCACTGCTGCTGTTTTGTTTATATTTCGAGGATGATTGATGGAAACACACTTTTATGCTCAGCAGTTGTTTTGCATGAAGATTAAAGGTGAAGCAAGCAGTTGGTAAGATATTGAGTCTTGACAGAAGAGGAGCTCAGAAGATGAAATTCCCAGGACTGGGATCTCAGAAGTAAACCTCCTTCATTCAAATTATGCCTTTTCCTGCCCAATTCCTTGGAACCAAATTTAAACCAAATTTTCAAGGGCCAGCATTACTAAAATTGTTCTGCTTTCTACATATGAAGGAAAATTTTTTCCTTCTTTGTCTGTAAAAGGAAAACTAAAGGAGTCTCTACATAAGCAAGACACTGGCAGGAAAATTAACTGCCAGCACCTTAGCATAGCTCATTTTTTTCCCCTGTATCAATTTGTTGTCAAGCAGGCAAATTGCTATCGCTCCTTGTGTTATCAAGCTCATGGCAAGGAATTCTTTCATGTGGCATCCAAATAATGGATCTGAGCATCTTTTCTCCAGGCTGAGCCCTCTCAGCTCCCTCAGCCCCTCCTCATATGATTTACATATTTACATATTTACCTTTTTCTCTTTTAGCTTCCGTGTTTCTCATATTTGCACATTCACAAAGATCCAAAGCTTTCATTCCTAGCAGCCAAAAAAATCCTCCCCTGATTTCTACTGGACTTGAGTAAGAGCTCAGCACTGCCAAAATTCTGCTCTATGTGAGGAAGCCCATTGGAACAGTAACTCTTCCAGTCAAATTTCCCTAGTGAAATTCCCTAATTTTAACCTGCAGATCCACAGAATGATACTGATGTTAACTTATGCAAATGTTGAGGCATTTGCTTGATGAGTGTTGAGACTTCATTCATTACTCTCTGTCAAATATGCTTAAGATCCATATGTGTCACAGTAATTAAAGTGTGTGTGGAATGGAGGGGGATAAAGAAGGGTGAGAAAAGAGACTGTTACTGAACAGATCAAGAAACAGAGCTGTGTTTTGCTGCCATCACCTTTAATACACTCAGAAGCTCTGATACGGCCTAATCTGTTAAGGTAAATTGAAAAAAGTCATGATAGCAAAAATGAATGAGGAAGGGGAGCACCAGGAGGCAGAATTATAATTAGAAGAGCTCCCTTTATCTAAAAATTTCATTAAAAACAAAGAAACACTCAAACACACAAAGATATATAGGACATAAGTTTTAATTAAAAGTGCAGCTACTGCTTTGCAGTCTCAGCATTGACCACACTTTTCTCTCTTCCAAACAACTTTTTGGCTCTAAAGCTCGACATTCGAGAAACCCTCTGGGTCTGACGTTGCCACGGAAGTTCACAATGAAATAGGAACCTGATCAAAGCTCTGTGCCAGGGATCCAGGACAGGGACTGCAGCTCCTTGAGCTTCAGTTCAGAGTGAAGGTTGAGCATCCTGCAGGATGCATGGAGGGACAGGACAAGGGGAAATGGCTTCACACTGACAGAGGGTGGGGTTAGATGGGATATTAGAAATTGTTCTCTGTGAGAGTGGGGAGGCCCTGGCACAGGTTGCCCAGAGAAGCTGTGGTTGCCCCATCCCTGGAAGTGTCCAAGGCCAGGTTGGATGGGGCTTGGAGTAACCTGGGCTAGTGGAAGGTGTCCCTGCCCATGGCAGGGGGGGGAACTGGATGAACTTTAGGGCCCCTTCCCACCTAAAATATTCTGTGACTCTCACCTACACTGCAGGTCCTGGTGCTCTGCCACACCCAGGACAATACTGAGCCAACATCTGGAACCACAGCAGTTCCAACACTGGGAATTTTGAATCTGAAGCTGGAGTGGGTTTTTGAGGGTTTTTTTTCACTTGGGACATGAAGGTCCTGAATATTAAGGTAATACAAAGGCATACATCACTATAAACTCACTAAACCAATATTTAACAGAGTGGTTTTCCTAAACTGACTGTTTTTGAGTGGATTTGTTTGAGCTGAATCTCTCTGGAATGAACAAGTTGTAGCATTTTACTGGAGAAGTAAAAATGTTTGTTTTCAACAGGTTGGGAAGCTGGGGCTAGGATTATAGAGGCATATGGCGACTGTCTCCCAAATAAGTTTTGAAATAAGAATAAGGAGTTACTCAGAACTGGAATCTCTAGAAGTAGCTAACCCTTTGGCCCTGGGAAAACCCACCAAGAATCCTGACCCAGTTCTGTGGGCATCCTGCTCTGTTAGAGCAAAAATACTTGCAAGCATTGCTCATTTTAGACAAAAGTTTCTGTTGTAAACATAGTTTAATTTCTCCTTGCTGTGCCTTCCAGATTTCCCCCACAAGGAAAGATGTTTTTATTTCCCTTATATGTAGAATGAGGTGCTCACAAAAACATGTGACAACTGGTCCTTGACTCTTGAAAGAATAACCTTCTCCTCTCAAAGGTCATGTGTCTCAGGCCAAAAGTAAAATAAAGGACTGAATGATAATTTACCTTTGCACATTGAGGAGTTATGTTTTAGGAATAGGCTTCTTTAAGAAGCTTTGCACACTGACACTCAGTTAAGATGGCAAATGTATCTCCAGGATTTGCTCTTTCTTTGGACCAAAACAAGCCCCCTCACAGCACTTACATCTCCAGAGAGAGGGCAGGATGAGGCCTCAGGGATGGCACTTACCCACACAGTTAACTCTCACAAGACAAACCTCAGAAACTTTACTGCAGCAGCTGCAAAATTGTAGGAAGTCAAGCTGGAGTGAGATGTATTTTATTTCTTCAGTTACTTTTGCACTTTAAATTGGTCTCTTGTCTTATCCCAGATCATTTGATTAATGCACAGGCAGAGCTGTGGAAGATATTGGTGCATTGCTTGGAACTTGCTTAGAGATGGATCAGAGGAATTTTGAGATCCTTTCAGATTTTTATTTTCTATTTCTTTATTTTAATGCTGTTTATTGGTTTTTCTCTCTCCAGTTTTTGCAGAGCAGACCTGTCACGAGAGTCCTCCATAAATCCTCACATCTGGTTTCTTACATAAATTCAAACCAAAGAATTGTGAAGAAAAAAATTAAAGTAATTTACATTTCTGCCAAGGATCCCAACCTGCCCTCTTCATAAACAGCACAAACATGTCAAGGAAAACTCCCAAATCAAGGCAGTGTGTTAAAAAACATATTGCCAGCTGCCTATAGACAATGTTGATGGGACAAAAATGAATCATCTCTCCCTGTTATACCTTACTTAGCAGAATCTGCACAGTGAGAGCCAAGGTTAGTGTTCACCAGGGCTGCATTAAAGTCTGTCTCCTTGGCACTGAGACAGGAAGGGAGACTGTGAAAAGCAGAAAAAAAGCAAACCAGCCTCGCTCAGTAAAATCCAGGAGTCTCCTCCCCACGGTCACCTCTGAGGCCCCAGAAGTTGCCATGACTTTCACTCAGGGTGCAGTTTCAGGGCTGTGATACCATCCCAGGGACTCCCAGAGTTCATGGCTGGGGGCAACTGAGGGTGCCCAGTAAAAGAAGAGCTTCCGAGAATCGTTTTTAACTATTGGCACCTGCGCGACCTTGACAGAAAAGAACATTTCCCTACATTGAGATTAAGGAAAGATTAATGTTCCCATTCCCATATTCTGGTCACTCCTTTACTCTTATTTGCCCTCCTGTTTGAAGCAGTGAGCACTTTTGTACACCTCAGGCAGTTTTTGTGCTCATCTGAGCTAAGAGAACACTGTTCCTGCTGCTGTTTCGGCACCTCAGAGACCCACCTGTGTCTCCATTTCAGGAACCAGTCCATGGAATTTGCATAGTCCTATTGGCACCCCTGGAGTGAAAGACCAGGGTGCTTGGGCTTATATTTCCTCTACACTGAGGATGTCAGGCTGGGAGGTGACCCTTCAGGGATGCAATGTCCAGAGGATTTTGTGTTAGCCTCAGAGATAGCAGCTCAGCATCAGAGATAGCAGCTCTTTCCCTTTTCTTCTCTCTATTACTCTCAGTGCACAGTGAATTATATGAAGTTCCTCAAATCATGGCTTAATATAACCCTCAGTTAGGTTTGTGTTTTCACATCTTGGCCAGTAAACCTAATTTAATCTAATTTATCTGTTCTGGTTGCTCTGAGGAGCTTCAAAAATGAATGTTGGCAAACCCAGTCACAGAAGGGAAGTAATAAAAGTTAATTTTGTTGTTAACAAATATCACTGCTGGAGAACAAGGATTTATGGAGGTCATTGGGGAATCTGATATACGCTATTTCATTTCTTCAGCGTTTGATAGGGACCTTGCTGGTTTACAGTTGCTGGCTGAGCTTCATAGCAGTCACTTATTAAACTGCAAGTGCAGGCATAGAATGTTTTTAAAAGCAGGATGGATGTTTTTAACTGGAACTAGTGAGGGTACAGGGACTGAGCTCCTCGGGTTGAACAAACCCTCCTGTGTTTCAGGTGTTGCCCAGGTAACCCTGACTGAGTTTGGAGCACACACTGGGGGCAGGAGAATTTTAATTTAGATCTGAAGCCACTGCGTGGTTTTGAGAGATCTCCTCAGAAAGCTGAGCAACACGAGTGATAAAAAAATTCAGCTGAGCATCTCACCAAGCATGGGGACTGAGGGAAGATCTGCTTTCCAACCTGGACATTGGGTAGGGGCTGTACCAGGGAAGGGATGCTTTGGGGTGTACAGAGAGGTCTGTTACAGGTGGTTTTGAAATCCTCTCAGTATCAGAGGTGATGGCAAGGAAAAACACACCAGTGCTGTAGGTGCTGTACAAATAATCATTTCACTGAGAAGCTTCAAAAGCCCTTGAGTGCAATTTCTGAGTCTGCATGTCTCAAACTGACCCCAACTCTGACTTCTGTGCAGGGAGTGCCTTCCAGTTCCAGGCACTCCCCAGTCATGGCTAAAACTGATCAATGGCATTTAGGAGATAATTGAAAAATCTCCCATTTCCTTGCTGTTTTTTTTATTGAGATACTGCCATAAAAGCTCTGGCCAAACGCTGACTTGAAGAAGCACGAATTTGGGCTTCAGGAAAAATCACAGTCAGCTCATTACACCTCCCAAAACATGGGTGGCACGTTGGGTGTTGCTACATTGAACTGCAGGAGCTGCTTGCAAAGGGCTTTGCTCCTAAATTTTCAGCCACCTGAGTTTGTGGTTTAAGTTCCCTATAAATAAAGTTCCTACCAAACTGTGAATCATTGCTTTTATTGGCACAGTTCTCACATCAGAGGTATTTTTCTTTCTAGGTGAATGCTGTATAATTAGATAATCTGTATGGCAGCTGAGTTATGATAACTGAAAGTGTTTGCAATATCTGGATGAATAAGCTAATGACTTTCATGAGAAATGAAAGATCATCAGTCAGATATTGCAGGAGTCAGAGTCTTTACAATTAATGATAATCAATAATAAATAAATAGGGATAGACAGGTAAATGGTTTTTCAACAAGTTTGGATTGTTGATCATGGAACTTTGCTTACTAATCATGAACTGCAGCTGCCTCACAGGTACCTTCATACTGTAGGAATATCAGCCTTCAAAAGTTTTGAAAATATTGTCTTCTAGTGTAAATGGTGCTTATTTGTCATGTAGTTAGTTCTTCTTTCTCCTTGCTCTGAATTTAGCAGTGACGGCCACAACCAGCTTCTGAAATCCCTGTGGCTCTGCCCAAGTGAGAGGTCCCTTCTCACTGAGTTTAATGAGAAACAAGAACTCAAAATGTTTAATCTTGGCTCTCCAGCCCTTTCCTAGGGAGAGGTTTTTGAAGTGTGTGCCTGGGGTGGGTTCCCAAAGTTATCCAGCGTCACTTTTCCCACATTCTCACTCGGTCACAACCCAAAACTTCAGGCAAAAGCTCCTGAAAATAGTCTGTGAACATTTGAACTGACATTTGAAATGTTCAGTCACAGGTATATGATTTTCCTTCTCTTTAAGAACAGGATCAACTCCCAGATCTATGCTTTAAGCCCTAAAAAATTGCCTTCAGGAAGTCTCTCCCCGTCCTGTTGTTGTTATTTTTATAAACCAAGATGTAATAAACACTTTTTAATTTCTTGCAACTAACTTCTGTCCAGTAAAATATTATCCACCTGCTTTGTCTTGTAACCTACACACTGCATGTTTCCCTACCTATCCAAACAGATTAATCACTGCCAGATGGGTAGAACTGGAGGATCTGTGGGTGTCTGCAGAGCTGGGTTAGGAAGGATTGCAGGGTCTTCCCCATGCCCTGGTCTGTGGTTTGCCCTTAGGACAAACCTAAAAACAAGGCCCAACACAAAAGCTGCATTTCCAGACCAAGCCATTCAACACAAAATACCTGAAACCCTTCAGATATTTTACCTCTAGGGTGCATCTGCCAACCAGTCTATAAAGGATCTTCAGAAAACAGTGGGGAAAAAATCTCCAAAACCTGTTTGGTTTAAGAAATTTATGATTTTTACCTGACTTTATCTCTGAAATGTCATATTTCTTGAAGAGACCTGAAGAAGAACGATACTTGAATCTTTTTTGGATCAAAGGCTCAGGTTTGCTCTCAGTGTGAGGGTTTTATGTGAAACCTCAAAGAAAAAAGTCAAAAGCTCGAGTTTGGAAACCATGGGCACTTTTCTCTCTTCAAACTCTATTTCTATTCACAGCAACCCTAAATATAAGAGGAAAGACCAAAAAAAAGGAGAGAAAGGGATGTTTTTATGGAAAGCTGTAGGAAACAGCTGGGAAGAGGGGATGTGTGAGCTGTCCAGAGTGGGGTGGTACACAGCCCACATGGGAAGTGCCAGCTCAGGAAACCGAGTGTATTCCTTCTCTCTCTACTCTTGGATCATGCTGAATCCAAGGAATGTGTTCCCAGGCAGCCAGCCCAGATGTTTTCCTACCTCTCTCTCTGCAAATCTGGGACAAGTTTACTTCCCAGCTCCTTTCAGCTGAATGTCAGTATTTCCACTGATTTCCTTCCTGTCCAGGGTTATTTAAGCTCTTTTTCCATATAGAGAGGAACAAGGTCACAGAAAGATCTCTTGAAGGTTTAGTCTTTTTTTCAAGATTTTTAAGGGAGGAACTAATTTTCTGAATTTCCAAGAAGGAAAATCAGAAACCAGTCTGGCACCTTTGGAGAATTGGATGGTGATTATGAGTGAACTTCTATTTTCTTTAATGAGGCAGAGGGAAATTGCTTAACTCCCCCCTTTTTTTTTTTTCCTGAGACAGAAATTTCCACTTAGTAAAATTTTCTCTCCAAGCAATGCCTCATATAGACTTAACAGTTAGTTTGTAATTGTTTTCTTTTCTCTATGTGACTAATGGAATGTACATGATAAAGGACTGTGCTAAGAGGCAAATGAGGATATTAGGAGTTTTTATATGTAACAAGTTTTATATATTAAATGTGGAAATTAAATTAGGCTTCGGTCTCTTGGAAATTTATATCTTGGCCCTTGTTATACTTCATATATTTAATTAAAATGATAATATATTTGGCTGCAGTTGTAAAATTATTTTAAGGGAAAGTAATCTCTTCTGGGACCTTATTTGGGTTGTGAATTAAAAGATGTAGAGATGCAGAAATAATAACAAGGTCTGTTGGGAGAGTGGTCAGAGCCTATTGTTGAGACTTTATTTAGACCTCTAGTAAATTCAGATTAAAATGTCTCCCCCAATTAAGGTTTCTTGTAATTGTGACTGCTGCATTAACATTAGAAAGAAGCATTTCTCTGATGCTTTTCCCTTGTTTAGTTGTTACAATTACAGTCCAAAAACTCTGCTTGGAGTTTCATAAATCCCAGAGAAACACTCTAATGTCTCCATTTCCTTTATCTTTTAGTGTAGTTAAAAGAAGAGCTGTCTTTTCAAAGACACTGTGGTTGGAATGACTTATGCTGACCAGTTCCAATTTTCTCTCCTTGTAAACTCTATTTAGTGTTACAAAAACAATTCAAAGGCAGATTGTAGGTGCCACACGTCTCCTCTGACCTTTAAATCAAATTCAGCATTTCACTCTGTAGGAGGCCACCAAGCAGAACTTGACAGCTTAATAAAGTGGAAATTTTAGGCAATAAATCTGAACATTCTTCCATCATTCATGAGAAAAGGGCTCAAAGCTTTGCCATATCATTGAATATCTCCCAAACAAGAGCTTCTGAAACTTGGGTAGAATAAAAACTTGTATAGTCAGAAGTGAATTCTCCTGCCCTCAATAATAAATCAAGGAGCAGCCAAGTGTCTGCTCCAGCTCTGGGAGAGCCTGCACAACATGCACCAGTCATCTCAACTAAGATCAATTAATGCAACTCTCTGATTAAATTACCAGTGATGAGCTCTGAATTTCAATGTATCCAGTCCCCAAAAGAGCTCCCTTCCCCCAAAAATAAAGGGCACATTTTAGAAAGGGATTTGTTCAAACAGCAATTTGGGTCAAACTATGGGATAATATTTTTGCTCATAATTCATATAAAGTGATGTTTCTTTGCTCCAGATACAGTGAGAGGAATTCTTGTCAGTCCTTGTCAGGATTTACATGGTGCAGGTATTTATGAAAACAGCTGTGTTCTGGTTTTTTACTGACAAAGCAGTTTTACAGAAGTGCCTTTTTTTTTGACAGTGATATGTGTCCAAGGTTAAGGGCATCCTGAAAGGCACTTGAGGTAATGACAGTGGGAAATGCAGCTTTGGGATCAAAGGCAGAACAAATACCAAATAGAACAATGAAAATGTTTAAGGCTTATTCACAAATAAACATCATTTCTGGGACGGGAAAAAAAAAAAAAAGCCCTGAATTCAGAGACAGAACTATCAGGTCAGAGAAGGCTTTCCTTCAAGGAAGTGTGTGATTGTATTTGCCACCAAATCTTTGGAAGATCAGGTCTGTTTTCCCTAAATATAGGGGATTCCAGCATGAACTCTTGCTTTTCTATCAGGATTTGGCAATTAAACAAACAAAGGGTGATTTTTCAGAGTGTGATTTTTCTGAACAAGGCAACATCTTTCCATATGTGTCATGCTTGTTATATATTTGTTTGACCTGTGTTTCCCTGGAAAGAAACTTGCTTAGCTTAGAAAGGAACGTGAGAGGATAAAATCTCCCTGTGGAAGTCACTTAGGGAGGCTTCATAGACAAGCATAGGGTGTAATCTTGGACTGGAAATCCTGGTTTTTGAAAGAAACCCACACAGAGAACCTCAGTCTTTTTATTCTAAGCACTTAAAGCAGAATTTAACAAAGTCCTGGGACCATTTTGCAGATCTCCTGTCTCAAGATGAATTTCACAGGAAGGTTTCCTCTTTGCTTGGTAGATTCTTTTTTAACTCTTTTGAAAAAAATCAAGTACTTGTGCAATGCTAGGACTGTGAATTAGACTAGAAGAAATACCCTTCTGTGCCCCCTCTAAAGAATAAAACCAGGCTTCAAACATTACAAATGTGTTCTGTATAAATCCATGAACTTTGTTAAGTCATTAATCTTCTGGTGGGGGTGGTAAAACATTATCTACCATACGAGTCACCTGCATTGACAGTATCCAATAAAAACAGTAAAGGAATTGGAATTTGCTTTTATCAGTTTAGTGTAAGTGCAAATTCAAAGGGGATCCATTGTTACTGTGTTCATTTATTGTCTATTATTAGCTAAAAAATCTATCACTTCAATGGAAATATCAGTAGCAATGTATGTAATTACATTTCTTTTCTCCTCTTTTTGCATGCTTGAAAAGGGAAGACTTAAATTAAAGGGCAGGAAAATCTTCAAATAGGAAGGGAAGTTGATTCAGCAGGGCAAAGCGCAGGGATTTACACCCCTTTATTACTGGGATCTGGTAAAGAGAAAAAAAATTAAAGCAGAAAATAAATAAATAAATAAACCAACCAAAAGCCCCTTATTTTATTACAGAAAATACAAGTTTTCTGTCAACCTTGCAAATAGGAGAAAAAGGGCTTAAGTTCTTTCCTTTGGACATAATTCATAGAGTAATAACAGATGAATTTGCTCCCAAAGTAAAGATATATTATTTCAAATTGGTCCTATATTTAAATATGAAATGAGCTGGCACTTTGGCATGTCAGCTAATGAAACTGCTGGGAAAAATCTGAGGATGAAAAATAGACAATTAAATGGTTTCTTTGAAAACAAAAGAGGGATTTGCATATCTCTTTATAATGATGAGTTTGCAGTTCTCTTCATCCAGGGTCCAGGCAAAGTGTAAATGTAACTGTGTAATGTCTGAGATCCAGAGCACTTCAGGTTTCTGGGATAAGAGTTCTTTGTGTTGTTGCTGTCATCTGCAGCCCCAGGCCGGGAAACACTGAAAAAGTAACAGATAATGAAAACCATTCCCTTTCATGAGGCCAGAACTGTAATTCCATCAAATATTTGGCTTGTAAAGAAGGGCTCTGAGAAGGGAATACAATAGGTGCTGTTGAAAGCTCAGGATTCACTGCCTTGGGGGTTTGTGGTGATTGTAACATATTCCTGGACTTGAAAAAGGAGTCACTAGAATTTAGGAGATTTTAACAGCTCCCATGGCACGATTCAATGTAGGAAAGTCCGGGATGAGGCAGAGGAAATGGTGTTTTGTGACAGACACCTGGTTTGTCCCGTCAGCACAACGAGAGTTCAGTGATGCTGTGGTGAGCCAGAGCTGTAATTTATGTGAAATGATGCCTGGGGTAGGTTTTAAGGAAATCACCAGGGGGGGAAATATGTTTGTATGACACAATATTACACTTCATATCCCAGATCCCAGGATAATCATAACCAGGGTCTACCTGCACTAAGGATTAGCGGGCATGGGACAACAGACAGCCCTGAGACTTAAAAGTTCTGATAAAAAACAAATCTAACAGAGGATGATCAGTTCAGGAGGAATTTCTTCATGGAAAGGGTGGTCAGGCATTGGAAGGGGCTGCCCAGGGAGGTGGTGGAGTCCTGAAGGTGTCCAAGGAATGACAATGTGGCACTCAGTGCTCTGGGCTGGGTGGGGGTTGGACACAGGCTGGACTCAATGGTCTGGGAGGGCTTTTCCAACATAATTGATTCTGTGATCATCTATAACATGATTTAGCAGCTTTCCATGGCCATCACAGTGGGAGGAAGGCTTGGAAAAAGGACCAGATCCAAGGCCCTGTTCCCTGAATTATTCCCTTTTGCAGTCTCAGAAGGGATTTGCTGACACCTTTATGCATTAGATCTACTGTCTTCTACCACAGCAGTGTTAACACCTGAGGTACATTTTCATGCAGTTACAGATGATGGATAGTCTGTGCCTTCACCAGTTTGCCTTGCTCATCCTTCATGGTTTCCTAGGCAATGAAAAGGGAATGTACAACAGCCTGCAGATTTTCATTTAGTTTGTGTTCAACAGTAATGGAAGTGTCTATATTGACAATAAAGGAAAGAAGGTAGAATCAGAAAAATAAAAATATACATAAGTCAGCCAGTATCAATGGCCAAAAATCATTAATTATTTCTCATTTTAATATGGATTTGAAAACAACCAACCACAAAAACAAAGCACAAAGCAACCTAAAACACCTTAGTGGAACATTAGCTAATCCACTGACCCCCCCATGGCATTGCTTCTGATTTACCCAGAAAATTTTGCCAAATATCCTAAGTCAAGTTGTGTCATAGTTGACATTTTTTAGTACATGTGAGAAATGTCAGTGTAAACCCTTTAGCCTGAGAGAAGATAAAGATTTTTACATTTATTTCCAAAATCGTTGCTTTGGGCTGATACTGTTTTAAAAAACATTCTGTGTATTGACTGCTTGGAATGACTGTTTGATGCATTGAGTTGTGAAAACATAACTTATTCCTGTGAATCTTTTAGTGAATTCCAGTATATTCACAGCAGGTGAGATTTATTGGACTGGCAGCAACATTCCAAACTACCTGATCTGGAGAAGGGCCACAGATTTTAAGCTTCAGAGCTCCACAAAGGGAGCTCTGATTTGCCCAGGGAGCAAATGTTCCAGTCAGGAAGCTGTACCAGGCACCCCCAATCATGTCTGAGCTCCCTCATCATTCTACTCCCTGATGGGAAAGGGAAGCATCACAAGCATTTTCATCAATATCTCCCAGACTTAATTATTAAATATACAGAAGTAAGGGCCCTTTGCCATTGTTCCCTACTCCAGCTTCCCCGGGAGTGCAGTCCCAGACTCTGCACCAACTGCTTGGCTCTGTGGAGGCTGTGATCCAGCTAATCTCTGCCAGCACTGGAAAGGCTTCTTTTCTGCTGCCAGCTGTGCCAACTGTTGGCACCAAAACCCCTTTCCCTGAAAAAATGCAAGTGCATGAAAAGAAAGAATGAGATGGTAGTGGGGTAATATGATCAAAAATTTTCCTTGTGCACTCAGTCATGAGCCAGATCATCCATCAGCCTTTACTGATCCCTGGGAAGCTCCAGGTGAGCCCACAACCAGCAATTCCTGGTGCTGACAAGCCAAGGAGATGAGTCCTAATCATCTGTATGGGCTGTGGGAGAGAAACCCTCCAACTTCAGCAGCAGTTTTCTGTATTGTGGTCTCAGCAGGACCTTTCCAAGATGCTGGCAGAGATTCAGGCCATGTTTGAGTGTGCAAAAGGTATTTCTGCCCTGGAACATCAAATGAGCCCCTTCTCAACATGGAAAACCCCTCTGACTACACATTGGAAACCAGTGTCTAAACCAGATTAGCACGGGGTAGCTTAATAAAAACTGGGATATGTATTTTTGCTGCTGATATTTGCTAAAGGATTGTTCTGCTCTCCAATGGCTTTTATAGCAGGAATAGAAAAGCTCATTCTGCCAAAAATGCCTGAATGTTGTATTGAGCTGGATAACTACTACAAATTCCTTCCCTGTATGTTATACCTTTAAATCTCCAAGGAATCCTCTGGCTTTCAAGGTAGACATCCATTTTGTATTCAAGGCAGCTCAAGCTCTTGCAAAAATACACAAACACTGGGAGCTTTCTTTGGGATATTTTCTCTCATTTTTAGCCTCGTTCCCTTAGGAAACCCTCATGTTTTGTGGGTGGGTGGAAGGTTTATGCACATACATCTGTCCTTCTGTGCTCCCTTCTAAAAATTCCCATTGTTTGATTTCAGTTTTCCCGGGCAAACAAGCAAGTGAGAAAAGCTGCAGTGGGAGTTTGCAGCTTCTCAGACACCAGAGAATCTACACCAGCCAGCAGCACTATAGACACTTTGAGATTCAAAATGCTGAAAAAGCTTTACCAGGGGCATGTTACTTCTCAAGCTCCCAAAAAATCCACGTGGGGGAATTTGTGACCTGGGAGAAAGCAGCTTTGAAAATCCAAACACAGCAAGCATCAATCAGGAGATGCACCTGAGGCGAGGAACAGTCCTTAGCTGGGGAGTCTGGGGACTGCTCAGAGCTTGGGGCCAGTGGGACTGGGGGGGAGGAAGAGATGGTGGATTTTAGTCCTTAACATTCAGAAATTGCTGTAGAGAGAAGCTGGGCAAAACCTGGCTGCTCAGGACTCCTTGGTAAGTGTAACAGGGGGTTTGTGTGTCCTAGAAAATATTGCAGGGAATCAATATCAATATAACTAACTCAGGAACTGGTTAGAACATGCACAAGCTGGTAGAGGCAGATGACAGGAAACCTTAGTAGGATTCAGGTAGGATTCACTTAATCAGGCAACAAAAATCCATAGGAATCAGAATTCATTAGTTCTCGTGCTCAGCAACCTGCCTATTTTTCTCATTTTCTCCCATTCAGGCTGGGAAGAAGCTGCTTCTCATGACACAAAAAAAAAAAAAAAGAAAAACAAAAACTAACCACTAACCCTTATTCTAGATTTAGAGCACATCCCAAATCTTTTGAAGTCAGAATTTTGTTTGGCTGTTATAAAATGCATGTTCAGAGCTGCATCAGATTTCTCCATCTTATTCCCTGATCTTTCCAGAGGCCAGGCAGTAATTACTTTCCAACAAGTTTCTTTCCTACGTGATCATAGCAGGCTCCAGTCTCTGTGTCAGCATTGGGAAGAGTGAAATCCAAAGAATCTTTTCTTTGTAGCTTCCTGGGAGTCAGATTCTACCATTAATGCCCTCAAGTGGATGCTCTTGGTGTCTCAGCCAAAGTGTGTGTGACACTCCTGCCTTGTGGCCTCTCCTATCCTGGGCTGAGGAGAGGGAACCGAGGTTTTTACAGCTCTTCCTCCATTTGGCATAAAATCAAAATGCAGGGGGGGAGCTTCAGCATCCACCAGTACCTGGCAGAGTTGGTAAAGCAGGAGCCTGGAGCACCTGGAGAGAGCTGGTCCTCAGCATCAACCACAGGAGCTTTACGGAACAAGGGTGAAGCAGCACTTGACTGTTCATTCATAAAGCTGACAAAATAATGGCCATCAGGAGCTTTTTTAAAGTTTATTGGGAAGAAAATTAATTGCAAATTGGCTTTTGCTGTGTCCTTTCCTTAATGAAATAAAGTAATGATTCTATTCCTAAAGAGTCAGATAAGGGAGGGGTAAGCTTATTTTTATTTCCTTTTATCTCCTCACCAACTATTCTGGGGGTTTTTTTCCTGGTTTCTTTCAGTGTCTTCATCCCAGGGCACCAATCCATGATTATTGGCAGATTGCAAGATAAAAACTCAATAATCTCTCTTGATACTTTCCCCCCCTCTACCATCTGCTTCAGAATTAGTACTTTCTGTCAAGACAACACCAAATCCCTGTGCCTGTGAGGAGTTTCACTTATGAGACTCAATGGGAACTGTGTGCACAGCAGAGTATAAAGGGATTTAGAAGGTGGAAGGCATTGATTGATCTACACAGGGCTCCATCCAACCCTAGTGAACCAGTGCTCTGGATACTGTTTGTATCCTTCTCTGATTCCCTATTTATGACCATGGAAGCAGAGGGAAGAAAACGAGTTAATATTAACCATCATAGATTAGGTGAATGCAATTAGAATTCCCTGCTAAAGCTGTCTCAGGGTTTGACTAAACAGAGATTTATATAGAAATTTATATCTCTTCTTCTTCTGGAGTCCAAGGCACAGAAGATATAAAAGCAGAACTATTCCCTGTTATCTGTGGAAGTTGGATTACAGGCTTCTCAGAAGTGAGGAGGTAGCAATATTTTAATGATTTTTTTTATATATAAAAACTGCACAATAACAAAAGCCATTGTAGGCTGGTGAATGCCTTCAAACTAATTATCAATCTGAAAATGATATGAAGAAGGGCTTTTCAGAGCTTAATCAGATTAAAAATGAATAAGACTGAAAATTAAGGGGGAAAAATATAGGAAAGGATACTAAAACAATTTTTGGAAAAAGACAGAAAAAAGAACTTAGGGTTGATTAAGGAGTCCTGCATTATTAGACTCTGGATTGTATCCAAATATTGCTTTGATTGAAAGGGTGTTCTGAAATCAAATATCACTTTTTACATACTGGGAAAAAACCATACTGGTTTGCTACCCAAAGGCCTGTGTGACATTTCTGAGTCTCTAACCTGGAAACCAATATTGCCTGCACACACTTTTCTGTCAATAAAAAAACTTGACTGATAACACCAATTTTTTCCTACTATCTAATCTAAACCTGTTCTCTTTCAGTGTGAAACCATTCCCTCTGTCATAAATCACATTAATCCTGTAAATTCTGAGTACAGGAGAGCCTGTTTCTGATTCTCATTCCAAGTCTAATCCCATCATTTTCATCATCTATAATAGTCCTGTTCCATCACCAATAACCTGCCAGCCCAACCAGAAGGATGAACCAAACCTGCACGTTCACACACCTGGCTCAGAGCTGGAGATGAAGCAAGAGCTGATGTGCTCCCCAAAACCACTCTGTGCACAAAACCATTGCTGAATTTGGTGTGCCTTGGAGCAAGATTGGCAGTGAGATTGTGGGAAATCCTCTAATTTAGCAGAGCTGTGAATCACAGGTTAAGTCCATCTTTATCCCAAAAGCCGTGAATATTCACTTAGCAATGGGGGTTGAGCCTGTTCTTAAAATTAGTCACAGTGGAAATGAGCTTTATTAATACCAGGGGATTTATTGACAGGGAGAAGGGCAGTGCTGTTTTGGACACAGAGAGACTGTTTTGAGGGCAAAGTAGGAAGAGTTCTGGTGTGTCAGCACAGTGACCACAGGCTTCCTCTTGCTCTTCCCTGCCCACAGGTACCAGTACCCCCAGTGCTGAAAACCAGCCAGGCACCAGTTTGTGGCACCCACTAAATCACAGCCAAGGATGTCCAACTGCCAGGCCAGTGTGAAAACTTTGCTGCTGACTTTGGAAACGTGAAAAAACCTAGGTTTTGCTGATGGAAAGACTTTCTGAATCAGCCCAGGCTAAAGCTGAGGGAGCTCTGGAGACTGTTCTGGGTGTTATGAACCTGGTGCTACCTAATAACCAGTGAAACCACGGGGACTAAACAGTTTCAGGGTGAATTTTTGAGTTTCTTCAAACTTGATACTGCAAATAGCTCCTCTGAAGTCAATAGCATTGCTCTGGGAGAAAATACCTATTCAGCAAGGATAAGGGTATAAGAGTCCATCCCAAGGTACTGGGAAAAGGCTGCTCAATACAGTATTTGTATCTAGTGTGTAATTTGAGAAATATCAGCGTTTCAACAGTGCCACAGGAGTGCAAATGCTTCAATAGACTTGTTATAATTGCCTGGAGTGGCAAAAGGCAGTTTTCACACAGTCAAAATTGTATTTCCTGTTGATTAGCAACATTTTTTCTTCTCTGTAGCTGGAAAAGTGAAAAAGGATATCAAGGTTATAGCTGATTCACTTCAATGGAGCTTCTCTCTCTCTCTCTTAAATTGAACTCTACAAGTTAGAAATGTAAAGTGTCCATAGGAACTTTTCTGGCCAAAGAAGGACGCTCAAAATGACAGCTACTTTCAAAGATATAAAAGCTTTTTTACAGCAGTCTTAATTCTATATGATTATGTTACATTAAAATAAACTTTTTTGAAAAAAAAAATCAAAGTTCTTTTACCACAAAAGGCTAATTTCTCATTAAAATGGTGAGAAAATAGGATTATTTTTAACAAATCTGGAAAAAAGTTATATTCACATATTAACTATATTTAATCTTGCCTCTTGTTCCTCTACAGAGACAGATTGCTCTAAGGAATGAGTTGGCACCACTCCATAGAAGTTAATGCAGTTTCTGTTAGTTCATACCTTTTAAGAGTTTCATCCATAAAAATATAGCATAATTTCAGAAATCATTAAAAAGTGCAAAGACATTTCTGGCTCTGCATCCCAAACCGTTGTAGTCAGGGGAGCTGCCAGCACTGTTCCTATTCAGAGAGATTTCTGTGTTTCAGTGATGATTAACAGCACTTAATATGTTTATTCTGCTGTGCCTGCACACACACCACTTCCATTAGCACTGATGTGGCTTCTGCATCCTCTGTCTTGGAGATATAAACCCCTTTAAAGAGGATGCCATTTGTTTCCACCCATAAAATCTGAATTGGTAAAATTTATCTAAAACTCCTCCAGAAAGTGTCTGCCTCATTATCTCAGTTTACAGGGAAAAACTTCCACTGTTTGTTCCGAATGAGGAATGGCCAACATGCACCTCAAACATAACCATGAGAACTGTGTTACAAAACTTAGACGAGGAAGAGATGCAGAGGTTTAATTCTCAGACTCTTAGGATGCAAAATGCTGTTCCCAGTTCCCATATGTGGTAATTGTATATGCAACTGGGTGACAGAAAATATGCAAATGGATGTTTAGGTCTGCAATTAGCTGATTGGGAATTGCTTAATCAGTTTAGGAAACCAATTGCACATGTATTTTCTTAACTGCATAACTGCATTTCACAGAAATCAGTCTTGAATTATCTAATCTGGGGCCTGTAACTGCTCTGTAAAATGTGCAACATTGCCTCATATCTGTTAGATTTCTCTATTTTCTTTTATAGACCTTGTATCTTTCATCCCCAAAAACTTTCCAGCTGTGCTTTTTTCCAGAGCTGTGGGAAGAACCATATTATTCTGTTTTGTTAATTTGTAATACAAGGTTATAAAATGGCTGCAGCTATTCCCGAAGGAAAAACCTCGTGGTGGGCATTTATTCACACAGAGTCAAGGCCATGCCTTGCATTGCTCAAGGTGGATCCAGGAGTGGACATTCATCACCCGTAGATGAGCTGCTCTCTCTAATTCTGGTACTTTTCCTCCCTTCTAATTTCTTCCAGCGCTGCTTTCTCCCGGAGACCGGAGGGGTTTAGTGAACACATTGTTGAAATGAACCCAAGGTACCAAGGTAATTGTATCCCAAAGGTATCAATCCAGGGGAAGACCATTTGTGCTCACAATGGGAACTACAAAAGAAAGAGCTTTTCTCTTTGGGGCTTTTTAGAGTGGAATGCATTAAAAGTGTCTAAAGATGCAGGTGGTAAAGAAATCTCTGCTTGCATTCCATTTTCAAGTCGGATTCAAGTAGGTAAGGAATTAGGGATCTGTGGACTCACACCTTCTTGCATCCCACCTGTTCAAATTTTATAATGCTGTTGGAATAACAGTGCTGTGTTTACTGACATGGCAGTGAAGTTTCTGTGGGTGTTACTATGGCTTTCAGAATATAGATGCCATGTAACAACTACATATTTCCTCCTAATGGAAAAGGAAAGTATGTCTGTTTACCAGCTCTGGATTCCTTGGCCAGCTACATTTGTACAGTGTGAAATTATTAATAGAAAACAGTTCAGAGTACTGAAAAATCTTCATTGCTTTTTATTTAGTACTGTTGTCTTTTTCAGAATGCTTAAAAGCATTGCCATCAAATCACTGCAGTTATAAATAACTTGGCGTTAATTTATCACTGTAAATAGATATAAAAACTGAGTGGGATACTCACTTCAAAGACTTACCTGTTTTTCACTGAGGTTTATTTACCCCAGTTTAGTATGTTCATGGGTTTGTTTTACTTCTGTTAAATGGAAACATATTCAATGTGGAGTATTTTCATTCAAAATTTAAGATTTGCTCTCTGATTTATCTCAGTGGAATTTAGGAGCAGTTCCCACTCCCCTCTAGGAAATCAAAGGATGTGGCTTAGTCTGGCTCCAGGATAATCATGTTTTTCATAAGTTGGATTAAAGAAAATTATAGAACTATATCATCAGTATTAACCATCTTGCCAAGCAGAACTGTGGTTGTATAAAAACCTCTCCAAATTCTCTGCTGGTACTTCAGGAGATTAACACTCTCCAGCTCCTCAAAAACACTAAAATAGATCAACCACTGAGTTTTTTGTAAGTTCATCTCTGTGGACTCCAACAATTTAATAAATTTTCTCGTGCCAGCCTGAACTCTCCTCCAAGCTACAGCTGATGCAGCACCAAGAGCTTTTCTTATTTTTTTAATGGCTAAATCAATTTCCTTTAATCTTTACAGTGCTGTCAGGTCCCTCTGCATGCCGGTGTGTGGAGAGAAGGAAGCCTGAGGAGCCACATGGAAAAACAGTCCTTCCCTCCTCCCTCTGCTTGCAAATAGGATGGATTTGGCAGAGTTTGCTGTCGCAGGTGACCTGGCTCTTCCCACAGACCTGCTGTGTGTCTGGGAGCCAGGTCAGGCTCCTCTCCCAGCACAGCTGAGGGAATGGGAAGGCGGGAGGAGTTTCTGGTGCAGCTCAGTCTCCTCTGACAGCCCAGCACAGGGGCAGAGCCAGGGCCACTGCAGCTGGCAGAGCTGTACCCACAGCAAATGACACCTAATTTTAAAGGTGCTCACAACTATCCCCCCAAAAATCCCCTGGTATGCTCTGATTTTCTTCGTGAAAGCACATCTTCCTCCTTTTTGCCCAAAAGATGCACCTCCTGCCACTTTCTGAAATTGTCCAGAGCCATTACCATACACACAATGACAAATCAGGGACTGCTCAGCAAAGCCTGATGAGAAAAACCCGCGTCCCACCTCCTCCCCTTTCTCCCAGTGAACTCAAATGAAAGAGTTTCCTCTATCATATTGTGACAGAGTCAATATGTAATCATGGCAAAGTCCTTACACAGTATTATCCCCACAGCACCCACAAGAAATGTAAAGTCCTTTTTTTACATATTGATTCCACTAAGTCACCCAGCAGGACATTTTCTGCTGCACGAAGTATCCCACAGAGGGATATCTGCTGCAGCTTTGGAGTCCCTGTTGTGTAACCTGGTTCTGACCACTGTGAGGGGCAGGAATTTCTGTCCTTTTTAGGACTTCAGTGACAGAGCCTCAAATGGCACAAACTGCCCTGGTTCTGCTGAAGTCAGTGCAACACTTCGCACCAGCTGGGAAAGAGCATGAAATTGTGATCATTTATTCCAATCTGCCTCTGTCCTTAATCCAGGATTCCCCTCTGCTCAGCCAGGATAGAAATTTAACTCAGGAGTAAGAGACCTCAGATGGGATGAACTTCTTAAATAGATTTTATTTTAAGGATTATTATGAGGGTGAGCAAACCTATTAAATATCAAAAATGTTACTATTTGTCAATGTGCCCGCAAGAGGAAAGAAGAAAAGGCTTCTCTGTCAATATATATAATAACAAATAATTAACAATTCATCAAATCTTTAACAATGGTTTCTTGGAATCTGGCCTGTAAATCAGGATTGTTGATCTTGGATCAAATGGTTTGTTTTATTAGACTACAAGTGAAATCTGCAAGTTGCAAAAATTATGTTTAAACAACAGGAACATTTGTGTAGCAATTGCTGTATAATGAGGAAGCTCAATAGCAGATAATTGCACAAAAGCTATTCTAATGCTAACTATCTACTTTAAAAAATTGTTGCAAGATGGGGTTCATAATTAAATTAGAAGCAAACAAGAAATGGTGATTATTCTCAGCAATTTGCATGGATCATTTTCAAAGTTCCGTAGGTCTTTTTTTTCTGTGTGAGGCATCTTGGTGATGGTTACTATAAATATACATATTTTTAGCCACACCTTATTTGCAAGTAAAAAAAAAAAGATTTACACATCAACGATCTCTACTTATCAAAATAATAAATAAAGCAACTCAAATTTAGTTGTTCCATAGATGTAAGATGACTGTTGGAGCTGCACACCCCAGCAGTTGTAAACCTCTGCCTGTTTACCCTCAAATTAAATATTAGCTCTTGTTCTTGGTGCAACAGTTCTAGAAACTCTGTGGGAGATCCACAGGTGGACAAAGCTGCTCCCCTCAGAGGTGGAAGGAGGCTGTGCTGGATGTTCAGGGTCATGCTTAAGCACCTGAGATGCCAAGATCTAAAAGAGAGGAAAGATGTTGTGTCTGGTACCTGCCTTTAAGCAGAGCAAAAATCCAGCTGACACTGGATCAAGATCACAAGGAAAAAGTCTCTTCCCTTCCTTCTTGCCCTCTGATGCAAAGCCCAGGCCAATGTGTGGATCAGACCTACTCTGCTCAGCTTTTAAAGAAATTGCTATTTTATAACAACCCATTTTTAAAGCTGTGACTCACGAGGTGTTTCTGCTTGTTGGTTTTTTTAGTGAGAAGTAAAAAGACAGAGGAAAATGATCACTTGGGGCCCTAAGAGATTTCCAGCATAGTTGGAGGAGCTTTGCTTGTTTGCACCAGTTTGGAAGTGTGAGAAATAGAAATTTATCCCAATCTGCCTCTGTCCTTAATCCAGGATTCCACTCTGCTCAGCCAGGATAGAGGGCTAAAACTCCTTCACCCCACCTTTCCTCCTCCTGGAAACTGGAAGATCCCTGGAACAAAATTTCCACTGCAGATGGGAGCCTTCTTCTCTTCTGCCATTTGGTACTGGGGCACCAGCCCACGTTCCTCTTCCTGCCATGTAGAGAAACATCATCAGTGTGCAGAGCAGATCCACACCCAACAGCCCTGAGTCTTATCCCTAATCCTTTCTGTTTCTCAGTGCTGACTTTTGTTAAAGTTATTTAGTCTATTTTTCAAGCGTGGGCTGTGCAATATTTGTAGCCATGCTTTGTGCCAGCAAAGGATAGAAAGCTGCAATACAGGAGAGGAATAATCTGCCCTATAAAGGCTTGTTTCCCTCTATTTTCTTGTACACTGCACTCCTTGCACATGAACACGCTCTCACAGAGGGGAAATGAAGCCACAAGTCCCTTGTTTTAAGAAGTCTGAGTCCTCTCCTGCCTTTGGAGAGCTAATACCACACAGGAGCTGGGGGTTTGTGCTGAATTTAAAAGCTTCTCTCAGATCATTCCTATTCCTCCAATGAGCTTCACCACTTTTACTCAGTGTAAACGAACCTCATCCCTTGAGCTGTACTCAACATAAATCAGACCCATCACATTAAAGTCAATAGTAGTTATTCACACCCATGAAGAGACAAATAGCCCTTTCAGTTCTTTTCGTGCACACAGAAATCTTGAAGTATTATTTTAATGCATCAATTTAATGACAGATCTCATTTGTGTCATCAGAGCTGTTCCTCCTTCCTCCTTTTCAGACAAGATGAAAACAACCCAGAGCTGCTTTTTGAAACACTCACATAACCAGCAATATGCTCCTAAATGTGTCCTTTCCCTTTTTTCTTTCTTTTCTGCACACAAATACGATGTCACAGCAATTTCCCTCGCTGTGAAAATAACGCTGTTCTCATATTAATATTATTTAGAGAGTAAGTTATAATTTAGCTACTTTCTGCTAAGAGCTGCAAGGCTGAAGGCAAAAGGGAACACGCTCATTTTTGACAAGGCTGGAGGAGATTTTTCACAGACAAGGTGGAGCAGGTGGTTAAGATGACAGAATTGGGGTCTGTTCTCCTGGACTCTGCCTGTGACAGGGACCTGCTGCCTAATCCAGAGCTCGTCCCACCTCTGGGATATTCTGCATCACCAGGCTGTCTAGTGCTCCAGATATCACAGATGGAGAATGCAAAGGGAAATATTCTGCAGGAAAAGCCCCATCTTGTTGCAGGAGGGGGAAATTTGCTGCCGATGAAGCTGCTTGGAGCTGTCCTGCCTGTGTGTTCTGGTGGGGAATTGTGTTCTGCAACTTCAGAGCCTCCAACTTACATCAGGGTTCTATAGTTAGCAGCAATTTAAAAAGCTCTTTCCCCTTTGTGTCCTCAATAATAATAATTATATTTAATATAAACATTAAATAGCATTTTATTTAATACATGTATCTGCAGGATCCAGTAGTTAGAATCAATATAGAATCTTTCTCCTGTTGAGCACTGTTGGTATTCTTAGGTGGAAAATATTTAGAGCTCCCAGGAGAACATCAGCACTCTGTGGGAAGTTTCAGCAGTCCCAGTTGCTTCATGTAAACTCCATCTGTTGGGAAGCAGGAACCTCTGTGGAGCCTTCATTATAATCCCTCTTCACTCTGAAAATACAGGAGAAACCACCACTTTTGGTCTTATGTTCTCTCACATTGCTGGGATCCACTTCTGCCATAAAACCAGAATAAGCAGTCCTGATGTAATTCCAACAGTATCAATTTTATTTATAGGTAATCTAGTTTGTTCATTTATTATCCCTATTTTTATAAACATAAAACAGTTTTGGTTGTGAAAGAGAACAAAAACAATCCCTCGTGGAAGACAACAAATGTAATAAAATAAAACAGTTTGCAAGTAAATCATCCTTTGGTTGGATACTGTTTTATTTGCATCCTTGTGATAAAAATCTTTGTCTTTCTACTCTGAAGAAAGATGATTTCATTCCCTCTTTTTCTCTCTTCCTCTTGCACACTCTGCATTAATATCATCCAAATCCCTCACACTTCATTAGAGGCTCATTTTATTTATAATTAAGCAGTGATGCAGTCCTATGTACTGTTGCATTTGAAGGACGTTCTCAGCTATGTTGGAAAGCTGGAGATTCTGAGCAGGGTGCACTAAGGTTAATTACCCAATAATTTCCAATATAAAATACAGTTGCAGACACTTTGATTTTCACTAATTGTGGCACTGAACAAAATAAATAAGAATTTGCTTATATTTCAACAGTGTGACCATGGGGAAAAAATAATCCCTTTATGGCATTTATGATGTCCTTTCTTTCTCCTTGGCTTCAGTGGCACATGGGCAGCCTTCAGTGGGGAATCATCCAGAGCACTGGCATCTCACCATATTCATTTTATAATGATTTTCCTTTCTTAATACAATTCAGATGTCCAATGCAGAGCAGCTGACTTTTATTGCATTATAGGATATCAGAGATGTCATGCTACAGAGGCAACATTAATAGGGTTTGATGTGTTGGAAAGGCAACTTTGAGGGTCTCAGGACAAAGTGGAAGGATGTGAAGCCACGACCACGAACAGAGAGTTAAAATCCTGAGCTCTGGGATCTTGCTCTCTCCTGAGACTGTACAACAGTGTGGATTCCCAAGTGGGGAAAATCCCTGTAGCTTCATCCCTGAATTCAGTGAAAACAGGCAGAACACTCAGTTTGAGAGGAGAGAGGTTTAACTGTTCTCATCAGGATGTACCACCCTCCCTGGAACTGTGCTGTGTGCTCTGGGTGCGTCGTGATCCCCGGGACCGAACACTCAGCCCTCACTCATGGTCACACTCCAAGATATTCCCGGCTCATGGAGCGTGCAGAGACAACATTTCCAACTCCCACTTCATGTCTTGCTGACAGCTTTTTTTAGTGATTCTCAGTTGAGTATAATCAGCTCTAAATAGCACGGCACGGAGCAGAGGGACTGGGAGGAAGCCTATTGAGCAAAGACAAATATCTCCAAGGGAAAGGGTGATAACCTGTGGGCCTGAACCTGTCCTGCCTTATCTCCAGCAAAAATAGGCAGTAATTCATGTTGTCAGGATAATTTCTTAGTGTCTTACTCTGTCAGAAACAGATTTTTAATTCTTTTTTTTTATGCTGGGAGTATCATTTGGAATTTAAATGCTCCATGTTACGTAGCAGCATAAATTCCTATCTATTAGTTCAAGTTGTTTTCCTTAATTCTCCCATCATGAGTTCTACCTCTTTGCATGGCACCAGAGCAAGGATTCTGTGTCTCTGATTTCTCAGTTAACCCACCCCTCTGTGCAGGAGGGATTCATTCAAGTGTCTGGAAAGGGGCTTTTTTGGTTTCTTAAAGATGTTTTTTTTTTGGTGCTCTGTTGAGTAGCTGAGAAAGAAATTGGGATATTTTTGGCTGCCACAAATAGATGCATCTCACCTACTGTGGCAAGCTTGCAAATCTTTTCTATTAGGTGTGAACAGTGTGTGAAAGCATTAATTGCATTGAAGAAATATTAATGTTTTTAAGAAGGAGGCTCAGCAACTTTCCAGCCTTCTGGGCTCAGCTGAGAGCAGTACATGGCAGCAGTGAGGAGAAGCTGAGAAACCCCTCACACCAGGAGACATCAGCCTTTACAGAGAGGATGAAAAGCTCAGGTTTCAACATTTCATGCTGCAGATGGTCAAATGCTTCGCCTTCTCTTTCTTATCTTTCTTTTTTGGTGTTCAAAATCCATTCAGGAATTTTCCATTAAAGGTTTCTCAAAAGTTTCACTGCAGAATGAAACAGCCATTCTTCTTTCAGCTGGATTCCAGTCTAATAATTTGAAATAAAAACTTGGGTCTTTTCAATTTCTTCATAGGAAAATAGGAGTCATTTGAGGAACAGATTCCCCTCATCACTCCCACTGTCCCACATTTCTTAAATTCTTTTGAAGAAAGTTGTTACAAAGTGAAACAGGGAGAGTGTAAAGATATTTTTCTCATTTTTGGCTTCTTTTACTGCAAGAAAAACTTCATGGAAAGAAAGCAAGAAAGGGATGAGAAATGGGGTGGATCAGAAGGCATTTTTACTTATTAATAATTTTAAATACTCTGAGTGAAAACACTTAGCACAGAGTTAGAGGACAGGTTTGGAGGTTTTTTGGAGCTTCCTTGCTTTAGGCTTTTCCTCCAACATTTTCAAGGAAAAGACTAGAAAAGTGAGCAAGGAGAAGCTCTGAATTGTTCTTTGTTTGTAGGCTCTTAATCATTTGTCATTCCCTCAAGAATGAAAAGAAAGGAAGAGGGAATATTTTAAAAGAATAGGAGAAGGAAATGCAAAGAAGCACAGAGATTTTAGAGAATAAAGCTAACAAAAAATTAAAGAACCCCACAACAGAAAGCAACACATACACTTGGTCCAGCCTGGCCTGGCAGGAGCCACACTCCTCATCCTAATATATTTATTTATACATGGAGAAATGGGCCAAATTCCATAACCTAAATCACTCTGAGAAGTGTTTGTACATCCTACGAGCCCATCAATACAACGAGTTGCAACTCAGGGTAAAGAGGTGAAGATTAGGACCTGCTGATGAACACATAAAAATAAATCTATAAAATGGTATTTTACTTCAATAAGCAGCAATTAGAGAAAATATTCCAGAATGTGCATAGGGGGTCTTAACAAACCAGGCAGTCACTTCACCTCTAAAATACTATTGTTGCATCCAGTGTTCAACTCTGCAATCTTTATATTTAAAGGGAAATCAATATCATTGATTAAACAAAATAAAAGCCGCTCCATAAGAAACTATTGCTAAATCTGGCTGTTGGAAAAACCCATTGTTTTAAAATCAAGCTGATAAACATCGAGGTGAGTTTCTTACAGCCAGACATGATGACAAAAATGCACAATGAGTAACAGGGAATTACACATTTTATCAAGAAAACCTGTGCCAGGAGTCTGAAAAAGCTTCTTAGGTCCCTGCTCCTTTCTCATGCAAAGAGCTCTGTGGGCAAAGCAATTTGCTGGGGGCTTTTATTTAAGTGTAACATTTTAATGGATTTTTTTTGCTCTTCCACAAGATGCATACAGCAGTCAATCAAATTAGTGTCAAATTCTAATCACAATAAAACAGCAGCTTAGTACAATTCTTGAAGGCACAGCCCTCAAATTTAGCTCTGTGAGTGTTCATAGTACGGCTCCATCCAGCAATCCTTGCACCAAACACCTTCCACAGTGGAAGGAAATTCTGCTGTGCCAGTTTTGCTGACAGAACTAAAGGGCTGTTTCTCAATTTTAGTAGCACTATTCCACCCCAGTACTGAATTTCTGTTTTAATAGTTTTATCAGTCTTACGGAAGCTGACATTGGATAATTAAACTGGCATCCAGATCACCAATGTAAATGCACAATGTTATATTTAAAGGCACAGAATAAAGTAAATTACGACTTAGGCTGACATAAAACAAATTTTTGTGTGCAAAGTAGTTACTCATAAATTTCTTTAAGGAGGTTCTTTGTTAAAGCCACACATTTCCTTAAAAAAACAACCTGTCTGTCAGAGATACTTCAATTATCTTTATTTTACATTGGTTTTTTTCTAGAAATAATAGTAAAGAAGGTGCTGGGAATGCTTTTATCTGAAGCAATAAACCTCTAGGATATTCAAGTATAATTAATTGCATTGCTTAAAAGTGAGGGTTTCTAGCAGAATATACAAGCCTTGACATTTTTTTTATGCATAAACTCGATTAGGCTTATGCCATAATTAAGCATCTGGATTATATTTTCCTTCCATTCTTAAATTTTCATTAAAACCAGAATGAGGGAAACTTATAACAAAAGCTACACTTGAGTAGAAAGTGATGACACATTCCAGGATTGAGGTATCAAAGAACAGAGATCATCGTGTCATAAACACATTTCTTTCATGTTTGTCAGGAGAGCTATTCACTTGAAATTTAAAAGAGACAGTAAATGCTGCAGAAAGCAAGTCAGGCTTATGCACTTTGCAAAGTCTTCTTTTAGAACACAGTTAACACAATTTTCTTCTGAGTTCTAAAGCAATTCAGTGTCATTAGGCAGCTGCAGGGACAGACTGGGCACCACTCAGAAAGGTCTCATCAGAGTTTCAGGGGAGGAGTTTATGTGTTACCAAACTTCTCTGCAGCTCAGGGGAGGTGAGACAGCACCACGTGAGAAAGCTGCAGCACAACACACGGCAGGGTCTGTTCTGCCAGGTGTTGCTGCTTCATAAAAGACAATTAGTTGGTTTATTTTTACCCAAATAGAGACAGAGGGGTGAATCCTAAAGACCTGATGTAGTAAATCCGTGGGGTGTGTGAGGATGGGGAGAAAAGGGGTGAGAACCTCAGCTTTTAGCGAATTCCTTCCAAAGGACTCAGATTCCCAGATTCTCACTGACTGGTGTTTTTCAAACATCAACTTGAAGATTTCCAGCAATCTGGATTCCACCAGAGGTTTTTATAGGAACAACCTTGAACCATAAAGGTTTTTAGCAGCTTACCCAGAAGTGTTATTTTTCCACTTTTAGTCTCCTATTTTGACCTTTAATCTGTCTTTTCAAATCTGGGCTGCAGGCAGAGTATGATCCAACACTAAGATTTCTGTTAGCAGTAGGATATTTTTCCTATATCAGCACTGACTTTCCTTGTCTCATGTGATCCCTCTCTGTTCACAGTCCTTGTAGCACTTACAATCCCTCTCAAATAACAAAATGTCTATCCCATAAGTCAGTGGGGTCATTCATAAGCTGCCTCAGCCTCAAGTCCTTTCTGTCTGGCACGTGGTAGTTGTGGCTCTGCTGACTGAACTCAAGTCTGACTGAACTAAAACAAGACCTCAAACCAATGTTTTGCCTTTGGCCATCACTGAGCTGATGGAAATAGGGAAACAAGACAGATTCCCAAATATATCCCATTTTCTGTAACTGCTCTCCTGTCTTGTACATCACACTCTTTGCCTTCTCCTACCCTTTATCCCTCCTCCTTTCTCATTGTGTAGATCTGAAGGAGGGTGACCTTAGTAAATAGGCTGAAAATTGTCACATTAATGTGCTATTTATTTAAGATTTTATTGCCTGTGTCTACACAACACATTCAGAAAACCTTGGCAGAACGAAATGAGTAGGACTTCATGAGAACATGAGGCTGTGAGGGGAATGCTGAGCTCATCACTGACTTGCTGTGTCTTTATTAGCAGCCAGGACTAATTCTGTTCCTGTGCTTTCTTTGTGTCAGAGAATGAAGAATTATCAACTGAGTTCCTTGAAGAGAGGCCTTTCTGACTTCTTGTCACTTAGTAAATGCCTGAAGTCTCCAAAAAGGACAAAGCAAAAAGCTTTGTTATCACCATGCAAGGAAAGGAAGTGCCAGTGCCCCTAGACAGGAATGTCCCATTAGGAGATAATTCTCTGTTTCCATATTTTTATGCCTGACTTCCATTGTGTAGGCTCTGCAGTCCTTCTCACTAAGAAAAGTTCATATCTATGATGCTGAAATGTGATTAAATCTAGGTTTGGAGAAAGAATATACAGTTCAGCTGCAGGTTAGGGATGACCTGGGTCTGTACAGCTTTCAGATCCAAATTCAGTAGAAAGTATCTCACACTCTTCCTGAGCAATTGTAGGCACAGTGAATGAAAGGGTTTTGTAGCCACCAGTCCCCAAAGTGATTGGCTCAACTAGACCCAAGTTTTAAGCACTTTGAGCCCTGACCCTGACTTAGTGCAGCATTAATGTATTTATGTGGCTCACAGGTATTTCTGCAGCCTACAGAAACACAGTAATGAGCACAGAGCTCAGAAAAACTGTGCTAAAGTGCACTGTTGGATTCTCTAATATTTTTGTTAAATAGCAGCTGGAAGAGAGCTGGGAGCAAAGAAACATCCCTGTGCTGTCTGGTGCTCACTTCCTCTGTGACCAACTCCAGAAATCTCCAGCTTCAAAAGGAAAAAAGATACGCTGTTGGTGTGTTACATTTTGCATCGCCTTTGAGCACCTTACTCAGCTTTTAAAGGGTGGGAGTTATTTCACTCCATCTCCTACAGGTGTGAGATTTGAATTTAGAGTCTGGCCTTAAATTCAAGTGATTTAATGCTGTTACATTTAAGGTCCTCAGTTCTGTAACTAACCAGGGTCTCCAGCCTCCTCCCATTGAAAATTCATGTTACAGATGAATTAAGAGCAGTCATACAGCCAATATTGAAAGCCTTTCATAATTGTCTCTAAACCACTGTTTCAACTACATTTTAATGACAGTGCTGTGTTTAAGGCCAGTCACCTTGGAGCTCATTGCCACATAAATTAATCTTGCTGTAACCAGTTCCTAGCAGTGTAGTCATATTCTGAAGTATTACAACTTCACTCAAACTAATATTTCTAAGTCTAAAGGGGAGCTCCTTATCTCTTGGTAAAGAATGGGCATCTAGAAATGCATAAATACATAAATAAGCCAGTTCCTAACCATTTCAAAGATGAATACCAACCACTCTCCTCAATCTGTGTAGACAACATCAGAGGAAATGCCAAAGGGAATGTGAGTATTTCTAATGCCAGTATGAATTTTGAGAAAGCATCTTTAATGCATTAAAGGGTAATATATTTTGTAATATATACAGCACTCCATGCTGGCACTTCTGCTCTTGGTTATTTGGGGAACTAAAAATACATGAAATGTTAGAGATTATAAACAAGTTTAGATTTCCAAAACCTATGTAATGACTCAGATGTATGATATCTATTGTGTCTCTCTCTGTAAAATACAGGACTAGACCAGGGAAAGGATTGAATTGCAGCCTCCCACTCTTGCAGAGTCCACTCAATCCCAGTAGGTGCATGACAACACTCTGCTTCATCCCCTGCATCATGTTCCATCAACAAAAGGTATTGAAAACCTATCTTGGGTAATTTGCACCAGGTCAGATTCAATTGACCAGGCAGACCTGCTGCTCCTGTTTCCCTGTTTTCTGACATCCCCCTCTGTACAAAAGACAGTTTTCCATCCCATGACCCCACTTATCTTTCCACTGCATTTTTTGACCTATGTGTGTAACTCCTGTTCTAAGCTGAGCCTTCCCTTCCTTCCAGTAAACTGTGTGAGGTCACAGTAAAGATCATTGCTTAAAACAGCTCTAATTAATAAAGACAAAGGAACTGGTTACAGATTTTGAGGGGAATACTTTGGAAACCTGAGTTCTCATATTCATTCCCCGGGTTCCCTGGGGACAAACCAAGTAAAGAAATTGTCAGTTTGTCAATTTGTCAATTTGTAGACTCAGTTTGTCTACAGTTGTGAGAAGAACAATTCTGCAGTGTTGGACTATTGTGAGATGAGAAGGTTCCACAGTTGGAAAAATCAACATAAAATGTCATATTATTACCATGACTCATTAAAAGCACAGGAAGACTCTCGTAGAACTTCTCCATCTTTTTGCAATAATACAAAGAAAGAAATAATAGTAAATTCTATTTGTTGGAAATTTTTTGTGAGTCTCTGCTTTCACCCTTTCTTTCTTTCTTTGAACAAAATAGTTTGGCATTTAGAAGTTTTTAGGGGCCTATTTCACAATGCTTTGCCAGAACAAACTCTTTGGTCACACACCACACTGAGACATGCAGGATGTCAGCATTAACCTGGCAGTTTTCTGCCTCCTCAGGCCAACAGCAGGATCCTGGTGCTGCAGGAATATCCACCAGGATCAAACCCAACTCTTAGACCACCCAGACACAGGTTTGTTCAAGAGCACCCAAAGTTATTTAGGAGTATCCCAGGAGAAGTCCTTAGTTGTGGTACATCCAAGAGACCAAGGGCTTTGGAAAAATATCTCACTATAGTTTTCTTGAAAACAGAAAGAGGCCTCAAGATAAAGCGAGACCAAAGTCATTGGGGCCCATCTTCCCACTGGGTGGGCAATGAGGAGTACCCCAAAATGAGGGTGGGAGGTGGGGGTGCTGTGGCACAGCAGTTAAAGCAACATCTGCTCCCACAACCCCACCTGGGCTAAAGGAGGTGTGGTTCTAATTTATTATCTTGTCATATCCCTTCCTTTGCCAGAAAACAGCAGTTTGGGGTTTTTTATATATATTAATGTGACTCATCCTGATTTTGTCCTTCTCTGAAGGTGCCCAAATCCACCCACACTGTTCCAGTTCAGTTGGAGCCTCCTGAAAGAAGGGAGGAGATTTCATCTGTCAGCAATGCCCCGGGTTTAGCACAGCAAGAGGAATTTGCTTGGCCTCCTGCATGTTAAATTCCTTTTGAAAGCATTTAAAATCTCTTCTGTTGGTGCAACAAAGAACTAAGCAGATGCATAACTTCAGACATGGAAGCAAGTGCACCAAAATCCATGAAATCGCCTCAGATTTGGGCATTATACATGTGCTTAACTGTCTGCTGGATCTTGTCCTGCTTGCATGTGTAGTGATTATGTAAAGACTCTTCAGGTTCTGACTTACAATTATAAATAGCTTTGGGATCTTTTTTAGAGTCTTTATTTTCCCAGTTCCAGAAAGATTATGGTCCTCCAGAATTTCTCCAGTAGGTGGTTTGTCTTTCATCATTCAAGGCACCAATAATGCCTATACTTTTCAAGCTAATTTAAGTTGGATTTGGGATGTCGTCAGTTTAAATCTCACTCCAAAATTCAATCAATCTTTGTTCAGCTTCCAAACGTGCTAAATTGTTCAGATAGTTTAAAACTCTTCTTCCTTAAGGCTTCTGAGAGAAATTCTACATTTATTTAATAAAGCAGCCAGGATTTACTACACTAGTGCCGGTAAGCACTTTTTACTTTCCTCAAGATAGATTAGGGTTGACTGTATACTTTTTTTGCTACAACTGCACAAGTTTACAAGCCACAATTGAATTACCAAACTGAGGAAAAGAAAGATTATTCCTGTGGGTGCAATGCAGGTTGCGGACTTGTTTTCTCTTAAAGAAGGGTTTAAAGAATTAGCAATAAATGTTATCAACTGCAGCTAGAAAATGATGCTGACTTATTACTTTGTGGGGACCCTGAGGGGCATCATGAAAACCAAATTCCTTAGCTGAGCTTTCCAGAAGAAAAGAGGGGAGGAAAAAAATCTAACAATGCCTTTTGAACACCTTAAACTCAGATTTACTATAGTGAAAAAACTAAGCTTATAGTCATCCATGGCTTGCCCCTGAAGTTGCACAACTACAGTGCTTAAACAGTTACTGAGTTATTTACTGCTTAAAGTGCCACTCAGAATGTGTGAGGTGAGGATGTTTCTCTTGGCCATCTCCCAAAACAGGGGCAGGCAGTTCACCCACTTTCAGCAGAAACCTCCAACAGCTGAGAGGAGCACCAGGAGAGGCTGGTTTTTGTTTCATATTGTGCTGTGTTTGTACGGACATGGGAGAGAGGCCAGAATCAATTTTGCTTCTTTGTATCTAGTTGTGTAGTAGAGCACAGACATAATTTTATTTTAATTCATTTTGCATGGCTTCAACTTCAGAGAAATGTAGCCTTGCTGTAGAGGGTTTTTTACATTTATTTTCAGTCAGTGTTAATTTTAAAGATGGCCTTTGTTTGAGAATCCCAGATGCTGACTGCAAATAGACCTTGCTTTACAAAGAAAGGGATAAAATAGCCCCCCAAATATTGATTTTTAAAGTGAGTGGAACTCCAGGACAGCCAACAGCCTGTCTGGCTGCCACAGCACTGCTCAGACTCCTACAACTCCACTTGGGTCAATCCAGACCCTCCACCTGGGCAGGTCTTGTCTCTGGTCACTCTGCCCAGTTGCTGTGGAGATCTCCCTCCTTCCAGCATTAGGACTCTACAGCACCACTAAAACTCCTCACTCGGAGATTAGGATGCAGTATTGTCCTTGTGTCAGCAGCAATTCCAGCATATCCACACTCCCAGCTGGTTTTCAAGGGTGTCAATGTTTATCTGCACGTTTGCCCTTGGCACCAAAATGCCCCAGGGATGAGGGACTTGCTGTGCAGGAGTAAATCCAGGCACACACACACACATAGATAAAGATGTTTTATTGGATCATCTCCAGTGCTCTGCACTACCCTTCTACATCCAGTTTCCTCCAGCAGGACCAAAAGCCATCAGATGACAAATGATGGCTGTAATGGGATGGGTCGGGATCATGCACTGTAGAGAAGTATTACATGGGTAAGCAGAACAGATTTAAGTATTTCACTGAACTGGATGCAGGGTCAGGAATGTATTTAGGTTAATTCTGTTGTTTTACCCCCCTCTCCTCTTCGGGTTTTCCCCCCATATCAGATACCAGCAAAAAAAAAAAAAAACACAAAAAAAAACTTCCAATCCCTCTTCAGAAATGAACTTTTCTTAGATCATTACTGATGACTTTTTTCCTTTGCAGCCAAGCAGAACCACGAGACAGAAGGGAAATGGTGGGGGAGGGGAGGGGATAAAAAAAGGAAAAGAACCTGTTAAAAATGATGCCACTGGCTCTTCCCTTCCCCCAAACTGTGAAGATTAAAATAGTGATCACTTCCATCAAACGCCTCAGATCACAGCTCTTACTAAACAGACTATTCAAGCCACTTCCCCATTATTCTAATCGTCAGTTATATAACAGTGACTGATTTTATCATTATTCTTTATATGCATTCTCCTTAGTGCTCCAGGGTAGGAAAAGGGGGGGGTTTCCCTCCCCATTCCTAAGAAGCAACAGATAAATAACTTCAGCTCAGTGTCTAAGACAATTTCTTTTCTCAAAGGAACCTTTTCTGTCTGGACAGCAAGAGCACAAAAAGTATGTTACTGTGGCACGTGCCAGCCAGTAAATTCTGTCACTGGGGATCTTCACTTATTTACACTGAGTCAGCTGGTTAATGTTGTCTTTAGAAGACAAAGAGTTTGAATACTATAAAGAGTTCTTACAATATGAAGGGCAATGAATTGTTGAGGTAGAACATGCTACCAACTCAGAACCCCTTCTAAAAGGAGCACAACATTTATGTGTTTCTCTGCTTCAGCCCATATTTCATGTTAATGGTTTGGCTTCTTTGTTGTGGTTATGACACACAGCTTCTTGTATTTCTCTCTCTAAAATCTGTTCGTAAAGGTACTGTATGTGCAGATGTGTTGCTTTGGGAGCTTTAAAAAAAAAGAGTTGAGAGTTAATTGTGAAATTCTTGGGGTATTTAAAACTGCTTCACTGCATTCATCTTTCTAGGAATATTGTTTAGATACAATATGAAAGGGGAGATACACCAGAATGCCATTTACTCCAAAACTGTAATATGTTTTTTAAAAATGCCTTATATCAGAAAAAGGATTGATCCAGCAAACTGAACAGAGCCAATCACTAGTACTGGATGTGTTGACACCCTGGGAATGGTCATTTCCCAAACCCTGTCTCCATTTTCTCGGTAGTAATACTGAGGTTTCAATACTTACTCTGCCATGACCTGGCCAAAGTAATTTAAATAACACTGAGAAAATGTTCAGGTACTACTAGAAAATTATGTAACATGAAACAAATACAAAATGTTTCATTTAAAAAAAAATATAAAAGTAATTTTTTTCCTTTCTCTATGCTTCAAAGTTACTTTTTCTTTTTTATGTAGAGACAAAAGAGCTTGTGAAAATTTCAAAGCTACCTCAGTGCCTTTTCCAAAAACACTTCTGCTCCCAGACTCTTTTGAACAGTATCTTTTTTGGCTCTGCAGGCATTTGGCATGTGCAGCATAAACTCTTCAGAGCAGGTCTCTACAGTGAGTGAACCTGGAGGAACAGGGAGACCCAGCACCACCAACAACATTTACATCACTGAGGAGTGAAAGAAAGGAAAATAGAGAGGGGTTTTTCCCTCAGTTTCACAATAAAATAGGGATAAAATATAAATAAAGCAGATAAAAAAGTGAAGATATCATAGATAATAATAATATATCTGTTATTTTCAGAAAATAATTTTTTTCTTTTGTCCTTACCACACATGGCTAAAAGGTTTCCTTGCACAATCAACCTTTAGAAGCTACGAAGTTCACTGTAAAGTGGAATTATCCTCAAGACTGTGGGTGTAGATCCTCAGCACGTTCTGCAGCAGGGATACACACAGAGGGAGGAATTCTGCCCTCACCAAAACCAACAGCACTGGATTATGGAATCGAACAGGATCAGAAAACCAGCTCTAACCTTTACAGTGCAGCTCAGTGCAGGTTTAAGTTCTGTAAAAAAAAAAAATCAAACCTCTAATCCTAAATACCTTTTGAAATGTGAAGTGTCTCCTGAGCTGTTGCTGCTGAACAGGAAAACTGCTGTAAAAGTAACATGGGAAGGCAGAAGGATGAAAAAAAGGCATGAGGAGAGAGAAGAGAAACGGGATTTTCCAGACCCTGCTCATCCCTCTCTTCTGGGAGCAACTCCTACGGACATAACTCTGGAAAAAGGACTGCAAGCTCTGCAAAGCAGCTCAAGTTGTGTCTAAACCCCATAGCTTGTGCTTATTTAAACATTTAAATGGGAGCTGGGAGCCCTGCCCGTCCCCTGGGCCGCCTCTGAGTGCTCAGCACTGTGTGACAATGACAGCAGCTGCTTTCCAAGGACTCCAGTGAAACTTCTCCTTTAACTGGCATGATTTTAGCAGCTGAAGGCAAAAGTTTAGGATATTTCCATCAAAATGTATCTCCTTAATTGAATAACTTCCCAGCCTCTCTAGCTAAAGTTTAAGTAACTGTTGAGGACTGAAACAACCACAAATGTTTTGCCAAGGGGAAATCACCACTATATTAAGGTAGTTCAGGATTATTGCTGAATGCTGAAGGCAGCTTTTAAAGATCCTATGTTTACAAATTAAAGAAGTTAGATACATTTGACCGTTCTGAAAGTATACTGACACCTTTAATGCCATTTTTCTTCTGTCTGTGTAGTAACATGTCTTTTACATTACATATATTTCAATGGGTGAGCTTTCAGATTTTACCAATCTTATACAAAATATTGATGTTCTCCTCTGAAATAAACCCTTATGACAAATAACCTCTTTATAACATCATGCATACTATGTGCTGCAATCCCAGGGGGTTCAAATATACATATATATATATATATATACACACACATTTGGGGGTACAGCAATAAGACTTTTTGATTGGTCATAATAACCTTTTTATATTTTTCAGCCATGTAAATCATTCATCATCATTCATTGCCATGTCCTTCCACTTCCTCCCAAATTGCAGTGCTCAATATTGTGTCTAAAAAATCACCTCCTCATCTGACTTATCTCATAGAGGGGGGAATATTCCCAGGTACCCTCCTGAAATGGCCTGAAAAGTCTTGTTATTTTGGGTGCTGAATAATAAGGAATTTGGGCACAATTTATGCCACTAATTCCCTGGCATTTTAATCAGGGGCATCAACCAACTGGCTTTAAATTAACCAACTGACCCTAAATCAATGAAATATCCATTTATAGCAGTTAGAACAACATGCACTTGACTAACAAGTGAACAAATTGCAACCAGGTCACCCAAGGCAGCAAATCCCAGCCTAAACCAGCTCTTAGGGAAGGTCCCAGTTGCTGCAGGTCCTCCCATCCAGAAACATTTTCAAGTACACAGTATTTTTTAATTTCAAACCATATCCTTCATGATATGCAAGGCACAAAGTTCCATCAACTCAGTGTCTATTTTGGGCACAAGGGATGAAGGTTGCATTAGCAGCTCCTGTGAAAATCATTTTATTTAATATTCAATTTGATGGCACTGGAGTTTCATGCTGCTGGTAAAATCCTAAAGCACAGGTTTCATCCAAAACCCTTTGGAATCAATGTGATTCTTAACATTAACTTCAGTGAGGCCAGGATTTCTGCATTAATCTTTTTGTTTTTTAAGTAAAATGCATAGGTTATTTCTAGATCCCTCTGATTACCTCAAGGATTCTGCCAGACTAACTTATGGCATTTCTCCTGCATCCCAGGATAGTTTCTGTGAATCCCAAAATATACATTTTGCATATAATAATTATATCCAATAAAAAAATAGCATGAAGCAACTTCCAAAATCCAAAGATCAAAAATTCAGCTAACATATATTAATCTTTATTATGTAACAATGATATAATAAATAACTTTATGAATTCATGTGACCTGTACAAAAAGCTGAAAAGCTTTTGTACCAACTTAGGTACAAAATTTGGATTTAATATTTGTTAAACATATGATCTAAAATTATATACAGTTGTGGAGTTAAGGCAAAACCAGATGATACCTTTAAACACAACAGAAGGTTTGAAAAATACACATAAATACAAATGAGGGGGATCTCATCTCCAGTTAACAAAGTGGTTGTGGCTAAGGAAGGAATCCCTTAGGATTTTAATAAAGCAGTTTTTATCATTCATGTTAATTAAGATTGAAGAACAAGTGTGAGACCTCCTGCAGGGCAACGCTGTTTTGCAAAGTTGTGCCTGAATGATCACCTTTAACCCTGGTAAGTTTTATCTTAATGGTTATAATCTGTTAATTTTTTTGGAAATCACCACGTGGAAAAGAGGAATATCTTTCATATCCAACCAAAATACATCCACGACCCTTTAGTTTATGTGGACTACACTTGAATGTGAGCAGTGACAGAGCTTAAATATCTGGGTGAACCATCCAACACACAACACTCAGAGGAGAATTAAAGTCAACCACTTATCAATGATAATTACCTCTTTCAAGACAATGGAATAGATCATAGCAGTAAAGTCCCAGTGACAAAAACATGTATGACCAATATATCAATATACAGTTCTTTGGCAGCAACATACTAACTCTTGATTGAAGTCTGAACTCAAACTCTCCTAAATTAAAGACCTGGTTGCCAGTCTTTTCATAATTAAAGAAAATCCATTTCTCCCATGAATCCAGTAAGTCCAGGAAATGTGATTGGAATAAATCTTGCAGGCAGTTTTAGACTGTAATGTTAAGCATAGTTATGTATTGTCTACTTTAATCTCAGTCCAAATATATTGTATTTAAACACACAAAATTCTGTGAAACTTCTGAGTAGTTTAATTGGGGCCAAAATCCATAGGGAGAATCCATATTCACCCATGAAAGACCAATAACGAAACATCAATCCCATGATGACAAAATGATCTTCATGTAACAGAGGCAATGATGAGTCCACACCTGGATGAATGTCACAGGAAAATTGACTTTACAGGGGAAAGACCAGAAAGCCAGAAAACGTAGAATACTGCCATCCACCGACCAGATTACCTTTCTCCAGTTTCAGGTAAACCTTATCCTCCTTGTCCAGATAAAGCAGGACTCCATTAGTGGCAGCTTCACGTGTGACATCCTTGTCCCCAGCAAAAGCAGAAATGACTGGCTTTCCATTCAGCATCAAATTAACCTGCAAGAGAAAACCCACTGAAAAGCTCCAGTTAACAGCAAAACACCCCTGAATATTAACTACAGAGTAAGAGCCCTGCTGAGATCCCAATCTTCATTGGTTTTTGGGTTGTTTTAAAATAATAATTACATTTAATTAGTGTGTAGAAGGGCATTGGTGTTCCATGGTGCTGGACTTGCAGCTGAGGGAGGTACTATATCAGTTTGCTAGAGTTTGCCTATGTCAGGGGTTATTTAGTCACTCAGGAGAAAAAAAAAGACATTTTCAAGAAACTTGGGCACCCAGAGATGTGATACAGGCACCTAATGAAGTGTCAGAGGCACCACAGCGGGCTGGGAGCTCACACTTCACTGGCAGCAAAATCTCCATCCCTGCCATCACTGATGGCAGCTTAGTTTTAAAGTCTAGAACCAATCTTTAGCTTTATAAACCATGGTACTGGCTCCAATTCTCTGTAAAACCCCGCTGAAAGTCAGCACAGCCTCTGCTCTGAAAGCAGCATCACAGGTACTCTGCAAACAAAGATGGGCAGGGCTGGGGCAATGGACAGATCCAGGCATTTTTTATTTCCCCCCTGGGAAACTATTAGCTCTGCTTTTTCTTGTTAAATAGCTCTAATGCAGTCACCCAGGGGTGAATTGTGAAATGCTCACTCATATGGAGTGTGCTGGCCTTGCATATGCTCCCATTAATTTTAATGGGAGTCACCACAGAATAAATCACTGCTCAGCAGAAGTCAGGGCAGCAGAATCTGGCCCTTGTTTGGGATTCACCTATCTGGGAAATCCACTTAATCAGATGTCCCCAGGGAATAAATTGCAGTTTAATGATATTTGATGGCACTAACAGATGTTCCAGGAGCAGAGTAATATCACTTGTGTAGGAAGCCTTCAGGTGATTTAGTGGTGCTTAAAGTCTACATGAGACTCAAGCGAGTTTGTTCCACTGCAATGGTTTCTGGTTCTCCTTCCTAGGTATCAAACATGCAGAAAAAAAACCATCAGGGGTTTGGTTCTCATTGCTTGGTTTTGATTTATCCCACTCCTTCTACACCATCTCTCTAGGTTAGGTTCCCTTGCAGAGCATCTTACAGCAATTTTAATCAGAAGACACATCACAGATTTGCACCCAATGGTCCCACATTAACTGTGCCAAAATTTCCAGTGCTTTAGAAACTCTTGATGTTTTAAATATTTCAGACCATGTCAAAGGTTGTAACATTCCCTGTCACCAGCCCCAAACTCCCAGGTTTGAGTTGCTGGTATGTGAAACACCAGCCTCTGCTGGACTTCCAGAAACCAAACCTCGGCATCTTCCTTGGCAATATGCATTTTAAATCCAATCCATCCAGTTATTCAAGGCCATTTCAACCTTCAGCATTTAAGAGAGTGAAAAGAACAAAGTTTGAGCACATTAAACAGCTTATAAGCTCATTATAGAGATTTTCACGAGGTCAGTATTTCACTTAAGGCTTTTGCAATTGCCCTGGAGGGAATTGGGATTTCCCACTGCAAACTGAAGGCGAATTTCACCAGGGATGTGACTGTGTCCACCAGCTCTCTGCCATCTCCACCATTCACACTTTTCCCAGGAGCCAGAGCTGCCACAAAGCAATGTCTGACCACTCCTCCTGCAGAAGTCCCTTTCATCTCAGCCTTGCACACTGAAAACCAAATCCAGGAGCAAGACAGAGCAGGTAAAAACATCAGATACTTCTCTGAATCTGGTGGTCTCAGGGGTGGAAACAAAGGAAGCCACAGATGTTATTCCAGATCTAGAAAGCCAGGATGTATGTCACAGAAAATGCGGGATCTGGCATGAAAATTAAGGAATGCACTTTAAGGAGTTTGCTGTTGGCTCAGCAAAGGGATGTTCAGGAACTTGGAGGCTTTTCCTCTAAGCTAGTACATATTTATATTTAATTAGGTAGTTCAGCTGCTATTAAGCTACAGAAGAAAGTGCAAAATTACTCCTTTTTTTCTAACATGTGACACATCTTTTATACATTATATGGTGAAAAAAAGAAGTTTAAACTGCTATAAAGGTCCCTTAGAAGACATCCCTATAGAGATACAGCATTTTGGTCCAGTTGTAGAACAAGTAGACCACATTGACTAATCTTGGCCCACAGCAGAGTGAGGGCATAACCAGCTACCTGGCATCAGGAGCTGCCAGCCAGGTCAAAATGCTACAAAAATAGTCAAATCTGGTGTGGATCCCCAGAATTCCTGTGTTCCAGGCAGTTTAACCTGCAGGAAAATATGACTCTTGAATAGTATTTATGCAATTAAGTGAAATTCAGAGCTCTCTTTTACTCTTGGATTATTCATTCTATTGAATTCTTTATATCACCCCAGTTTTATGAGATAGAAGTGAAGCTGTGGTAATTTATCTGAGGTGAGGATCCTGCATTATCTCAGCTATTCAGTTTAAAGTAGTTCACTCTGCTGCTGGGAAGTCTACACCACAGGTTGCTGTAAACTAAGCAATTTTTCCTTGAGTGTTAAACACTCCTGTGTTCAGTCAAGACTCCATTCCAAACAAACAATTTAGGTAAAAGATTTTACAATCATACTTGATCGACGTACCTGAATTGTTTGACTCTGATAGACTTTAATTACGTGAAAATTGAAACTGTAAATTCCTTTTCTTGGTGATACAAAGACAGACTCCAACGTGAAAAAATTGCCCACATTTACTAGGATCTACAAATAGAAAAATAGAGCATGGGAATTAGTACCCGTATTGACTACTAAATAAAAATACAGATTATAACTTTATAAACCGTTCACCCATGGAAAATTTTAATCTACATCTAAACTGGTTTATTCATGTTCTCTCAATTAAGTTGGAATAGCTCATACTGTGGATATGTAGTTGTATTTATAGTACAACTTTACTACAAACAAACCAGGGTGGAAATTTTTTCCTACTTTGCTACTGTGTCACACCTTCAAGTCCTTTCTTCTATACATGTTTAAAGGAGATTAAGAAAAAGCATTTGAGTTCGTTGTTCCCAAAAAATGACATCAAAACACTAATTCTGGAAGTGGCAAATGGTTTAAAAAAGCAACGGTCGAATCAACACTGTCTTCCTCCAAGTGCCAAGCTGTGAGGAAGGACATACATGAATGATGTAGTTCATTCCCCAGTTTACAGCCAGAGTTACTGAAATTCCTGGCACATCCCAGAAAAAACTGGCTGTGAGCCTTTGCTGCTTCAGTTGTTTTTGCAAGCACTAATAATAATTTGGGTTTGATCAAACAGAGACAAGTAACAGAGGGGAACATATTAAATGAGTGTATCATCCATATGCTGCCCATCTTCTCTATTGACCGGATTGTACTTTCTTTCTGCTTAGTTATGCTTTATTTTTACTTGATATTTTCTGGCTCCTTTATGCCAGGCACAGCCCTAGAAAGCCACTAGGAATGGAGTTACGATCATTTCACACGCCCAGCATTAGGCTATGTGACATATCTGGCTCCAGTTGCCACGACAATTTACTGTTCATTACAACAGGGTGTAGGAAGAAGAATAACCATCAACCTCAATTACTTTGGACCTGCCCCAGGACAGGAGCTGGTGTTGAAACGTGTGCTGGCACCTGCACGTTAATACTAGTGCTGAGCTGAGCGGGGCTGTGCCGTGAACCTGGGAGTGTTCTGGGAAACTTTAAGGATTTTCCCTTGAAATTCCTTCTTGCTTTCCCGCTCAAAGGGTGAACAAACCGTCAAAAACCTACATAGGCAGCTCACATCTGAGAACCCCCTGTCCCCAAGCCCCCGGGGCCGTGTCCCCCCCACCGGTGCCCCCCGAGTGCTGCGGCCGCGGCATCTCCCGATGCTCGGTCCCCGCATCACCCGGGAACTTACTGGGGCCCATCTGCCAAGGGCTGAGGCGCTGCAGGTGCGGAGGGGCCGGTACCGCCCTCCTCTGCATCCTCCCCATCCCCGGGGGGCAACCGGGGCGCTGCTGCAGCCCCTCCAGCTCTCCCTTCGCTCCGAGGGTCCCCGCAGCAGCCGCTCCTGCACCCCAACTTTGTGCGGGAATTTAGGGAAGCGGCGGCACCTGTTGAGGTTCGCGGGGGAGATTTATGTCCCCCCGGGGGCGCCGCCACTCACCTGGTCGAAGTAGATGATGCGCGTCTTGTTGCTCATCTCGGAGGGCTCGTGGTTGGTGCTCCGCACGGCCGAGAAGGCGACCTTGGAGTTGGCGGCGCGCACGGAGATGCCCAGCGGGGACGAGGACGAGCCCTTGGCGTCGGTGGCCGGGTTGGAGTCGCAGACCACCAGGCACTTGCCCTCCAGCACGATGGGCTCCGTGTCGTTCTGCGCCCACGCGGCGGGGCCGCCCAGCGCCAGGGCGAGCAGGAGGGCGGGCAGCAGCCGCCAGCCCATGGTCCGCACCCGCG
>VYXB01001956.1:0-16405 GCA_013397135.1 Pachyramphus minor | reverse complement strand
CTCTCTCTCTCTCTCTCTTCCCCCGCTCTCTCTGCCACAAATTCCACCCCCCTCTCCAGTAGTTATGTCATAACAAACCTGCCCAGCTCTCACCTAGCCGGGCACATACGATGCTTCCTTACTACAGACCCTCCCCTTGGAATTGCCCCCTACTCACACACACACACTTCAGTCCTGCCAGGCAACTTTTTAAGCAGCTACAAAGCAGAAGGAAAAGCTCCAGAGCATTGCAACGTCCCCTGTTTTCAGAAGGAGGAGGGGGGAAAGAACTGCAGCCTGCTTGAAAGGCAGCCCCTAAACCTGTAGGAGTCTCCAGGACACAGACCTCTTGTGCAAGGATTTGCAGGTTGAATTTGGGTGTGACACCCCCACCCCGTGTGCACTGGTGCTGGTTCCCCATCACAGCCAGAAGGGAAGCAGTTTTCCTGAAACCCATCACACACATTGACATCACCCACAGAACTTTACCATCTGCTCTTTGAGGATTAACATGGCCAGGTACCCCCTCATGGTGCTGCCACATGCAGCTTCTGGTAGTGGTTTGATTAAACCTCTCTCTACTGTTAATTTATTTTTTTGATGTGTGCTGGAAGGATTGGAGAGGGTACCTTAGCTTAGTACTTCCATGTATTTCAATATTATTAAAACCATGACTGGTTTGGTGCTGCTTGATGTCTTCCAGAGAGGATCCTTCCTGCATCACCCGGTTCCATTTGAAATAGTCTCGTGGTGAAACCTCAACCCACTTCAGGTACTGGCAGAAGTGACCAAGTGCTCCCAGAAGCAGAACTGGTCAAACAGGTTCCATCCAAATCACCAACAAAGGGCCAATAGTTTGTAAGAAACCAAGCAAATGATTTTTAGAAATCCAGCATCTTGCTGTCTCCCATTCTGTCGAGAAAGGGGCTTGGGATACAGACCCAGCACCTCAGCTCTGTACACTAACTAATGCTGGCCATAAATCAGGGCACTACAGACAAAACAAATTAAAGAAGCAACAGAAGACTAACATGAGCAATAAAAAGCACCAAAATCCGCTCTCTGCAGAACACCAAGATTTTCTGCAGGGAAATGAGCTGGAACTGTTTTTCAGTCGATGTAGAAAACTGAGGGTGAAGCATTAAGTCCTCAGACCTCAGCAAAGTCTTTGAGAAGCCATAAAGCAGGCAAAATTCCTCTTAACAAGCATCAAATGCATTACTCTCTAAAATTCAGAAGGCTAGACTCAAGTTTTAAGGAATCCCAGGCAAGAGGCAAAAAAACATGCTACTGTTTTCTAGGAATGCATCAATACCCTCTTACTCAGTGACACCAACAAAGATGAATGGAAGAGTCCAACAGAGAAGTACCACTCACTGCAAGGAAAGGAAACAAGAAATAAAGCAAATACTTGCAGCACAACTTTGTCCCTTTTGTAGAAATTATATCTGCACATTAAAAGATTGAACACCTGTTTGAAGGACTCCTACAAAACAAAGCTGTGTGAAAACAGGAGAAGATCTTGTGCTACAATATTTTGTGAATAACTACAAATATATAAATACTTCCACACTGTTTCAACATCTTGTGCTTAAAAACTCTTCTGCACCTCAAGCTGCTGAGCGGCCTCTTAACTCTGCACAAGTAACAGCAAATCTATTTATAACAAGCACATAAATTTCAATTGGAATTGGAAACTGGTCATAATTTTGAGAGATCAATTATTTGTCAGAGATTAAAAACTTTACAGTAATTTCAGACAACTTGGTTCTAATTTCCTTTTGTTGTAGACAATGACATCAAGTGTCTCTATAGATATTCTGCTTAAATGACCATGAACAATCTTCGTGTGCTGCTCCCAGAGAGGTTTGATCTATAAATAATATCCATAATCCAGCCTCAAATCCAGGCCTAAGCAAACAAACTGAAGAGTCCTTATCACCAAAATACCTGAACCATATCATGAAACATCTCCTCCTTTTTTTTCCCACCCACCCAGCAGGAAGAGAGCTCCAAGGTTATTAATAACAGTGTTTGTTTGGGTGGTTGAGCTGGGATTTAACTGCTGAGCAAAATGAGGGAAGTTTGCTGGAGAGGCTGTGGGCAAGGAGAGCTGAAAAGAGTTTGCATTACATTCATAAGCAACAAGGTTAATGATTGTTCTTCTTTTATCTGACAAAGAATTTCTTAGTATTGATCCCTCTAACAGGGATTATTTTTTTCTTCTTCCTTTGAAAGAAAAATTAGTAAAATAAATAACAACAGTACTCAACACTGGAAATTGGATTAAGCTCACAGCTTCTTCCCCTTTCTGGACACATACTGTAGAAGCCTAAAACTGTCTCCAGTTGGAAGAATTTTGTTGTTTCACAGAGAACTTTCTATACTGAGGCAGCTTTCTGACAAAAGGAAGAGCCACAGGGAGAATAAGGAAAAAACACAATGTTTGCATTTACATTTTCTTTTACCACTTGCCTTGTAAACCTGCATCAACTACAATTTCTGTATCAATATTGCATGATACCTTTCAAATCTCTTACAAAAAAAACCCATCTTGCTTTGTATAATTAGTGATTTGCCTTACAAAAGGCAGAAATATTCTGCCTCACACTTCCTCTTCTGCTTTTGAGCTCGTCGCTGGTGTCTAGAGGCCTCATGAATTCTATAACCCCTCGGAAACAGGAGTCCTCCTTCCTCTGCTTCTCTTTATTCTTCATCCTAATTATATTTCCCTTCTGTCAGGCTGAGCTCTCTGTTTGCTGAGTGTGGAACAGGCTTTTCCAGGGAGCAGGCTGAGCACCCCCCAGCTCCTCCCAGGATTTAACCCCCAGCTCCACGTTGTGCTGAGCTCACCCTAATGAGGGATGAGGGGGCACAGGGGGTGGATTCACAGCCAGAATACTGATGGTAGTTCAAACCTGTGTTTATCAGCTCAGTGGTCAGAGTTTTTCCCATCTTTTGACATCCTTTCAGGGTGGATATTGCAATGCCTGAGCTGGCTGTCGTCTCCATCTGGCTGTTGGCTTCCGTACAGCTCCTCTTCCAGACAGCTGGGCCTGTGGCTCTCCCCTGGTTAAACAGTTTGTTTGCCAAATCCAAGACAAATTCACCTGCCTAATGAGCTTAGTGGCTCTTAAGAAGATTCCCTAAATATTTTAGAAAGTAAATTTCACCTCATTTATATAAGCATCAAATGTAAAGAGATCCTATAGGAATGTAATACAATCTTCTTGTGCATGTGGAATGACTACAGTGAACAGAAGTTTTTGGTCTTTACTTCAGACAGATACAGAATTAAGCCTGGAGTTTTCCTTGCTTTATTTTAATCCTAAAGTCAACCTTCCCTGGATTTTTAAGTAAGCTTTTTCTGTATGTTTGCCTGTTTTAATGTACCTCTCCTCAAACCATCCCATCTTCAAGTATTTTTTAAACATTCTGCAGCAGCAGAACAGAAAAAACAGTGAAAAACAATTGTCTACTTATATTTCTTGGGCTGCTTTAGTTCCCCTGACACTCTGCTGTGATAAATTTGTGTTTTGATGGCCTTCTCAAGAAATGGAATTTTAAAATTCCCTGTGAATTGTAGAGGTGATTAAGAAAATGAGTCAGCAGGATGCCTGCATGTGTAAAGGTAAAATTGTTCAGAAATGCTGACAGCATTGGCATTTGAGGTCTTTGTTCAGCATTTCTTATGCAGCCAGACCTTTTATTTGACCAACACTGCAAAGCTGAGCACACTTAAGGCCCAAGTGCAAGTCAGGGTCTGAAATGCTCCTGAGCAGATGCTGTGAGTTGTCCCAGCAGCGTGTCCTGCAGTTACTCCTTGATGGATGTCTGGAAATATTCCACAGTTATATTGTTACACTGAGTCATATCGACTCAGTATGGATTTACCTCACTGTAAAAATGACAGCAAAATGTGACCCTGTAGGTTCTTTTTGCTGCTTCATAGATCCTCGATAGGATTCAGTTGTTTGCAACATCTACAGGCCAGTAAATTTCATCTTTAATTTTCAGCAAGTTGTCCACAAATAGCTTAGTATGTCTTTTGTTTCTGTTTATTCAAAATGTTTTCAGGAAATGTTTCTACTTTACAAATTTGACCCTCCTGTAAAAACAGGGCTTTGGTGGATTAAGACCATAAAATCAACTCACATGCCTTTAAAGCAGGTACTTGCAGTATATAACTTGTTATAAAGTAAAATTTAATTCTTGTTTTGCTATTGTATTTCAGTTTATGTTTAGGAAAGAACTCCCCTTTTCTTCCATATTTTCCTGCTAATTTATCTGATACATTTATGTGATTCTATGAAATAAATAACTTTGCAAAGCACTGCACTGGTCCATGCAATGGTCTTAGATTTTTCAATTGTATCTTAATGAGGCAAGAAGTGTGATTTTTGCCCAAAAGGAATGAAATCAGATGATACGGTCAGAAAACCAGAAAAATAGCCTAAGCAGGGAAATCTTTTCCTTTGGGCAGGAGGGAAGGATGGTGGTTTGTTACCTGCTCTGGGCTCCAGAGCCCATTTCACGAGGTGGTACCAGTGAACTCTGGATGGATTTGGCAAAGGCTTCCACAAGCTGCTGGTGGTCAATTTAGCTTGAACTGTTGAACATATTTTGGGGGTGCAGTGTACTAATTTGGTGTCAAGGAAACCACAGAAAACAATCAGATGGTGAAGTGGTGTCAACTGCACCAATGTGCAGTTTTCTCAATTTAATATTCTGGTAATAGGTCATTTGGATGGCAAACATTGTAATCTCAACATACATTTTCTTTTATAAACTGTGGAACTAACTTAGGGAGGGTATGTAATTTATGCAGATTAAACCTGCAAAATATTTAACATCAGGTGTTTATTGAGTTTTAATATTTGCAATCCACAGGTGGATGTGGGTTAGAAAGTCAGTAAATGAGTCTTTGAGTCAGAGAAATTAAATAATTCAGTGTCATTTACCCAACTATACAGGCAGCTGGAATAGCAAGTCTTTTACCGTCTCTGTGTCTCTTGCTTGCCTGTTTGGAGGATTCAGGACCAAATTTCTGTTTCTCTTGTATTTCTGCTATCACAAAAAGTCTGTGGAAGTAAAGCTTAATAGACAATTTTAAAAGAAAGCATTCTTTGCTTTTTTTTGCTTTTTAATTTATCTCCTACTTCATTAATTTGTATAATAACTTTCAGCTATAACGTAGCAACATATTTAGAGATAAACAAAAAGTATGCACAACCTAACCTTTGTAGCAGATGGGAATTGATGAATCTGGGTAAATATTGTGATGATTTTTAATCAAAGCAAAGCAATGCAAGACTTTCTTCCAAGGTTTACTTGCCTCCAGCAAGCCCAAGTAGTGCTTCTCCTGCATCTCTTTAAAATGGAATCCTGACAGAAACCCATTTTTCTCCTCGGTTGGGTATTTAATACATAGTTTTAATGATTTCACATTTCAGCTTTCTGTTTGTGTGTCCCTATGAATGTTTAAAACTGCTCTTGTCATGGAAATTCTGTGTCAAGAAAAGCAGTGGGGATTACAATGCTAGTTTTGGTTTCTTTTGTTGTTTGGGTTTTTGTAAGACACAGCCATACATAAGCAGTCATTGTGATATCAGATGTTGATGTCAGACTCCTCCAAATATTCCTGTTGAAATATCATGTATGAATAAGGACAAAGACAATTCCATTGAAGATGATCATGTGCATGGGGAGCTGCAAGAGCTGGGTTAAAAGTCCTCCAAATCTCCTCCAAACTCCCTACGGGAAGCGAATTCACCCCAAAGGACCCCAACATTATGTAATTAAATATATGTAACCCAGAACTCCTTATAGATAAACTGCAGCCACCTCTGGGACAGAAAAAGATCAAGTCTTTTAAAAGTAATTTTCCATTAAGTTTGAATAATTTCCTGGAGGTGTCACCGAGGAATTCTTAACCAGACCTTTCTGATTCTGCCCGAGCAAAGATGTCAAGAACAAGAAATACCTGTTATTTATCTTTGTTATAGTGAACACTTTAAAAAGATGCAGGGAAGAAAACAATACATATATTTCACAGCTAAGGAACCAATTCCATCAGACCCCCCTATTTTTCTCCTTTGGTTGCTTGGTGTCTTTCCCAAGTGACAATCTGGTCATTTTTTTAAACCTAGTTTTCAAGGCAATGAGGCTCCTGAGGCCAAATTTGGCCTTTGTTTGGTAATAACTTCCAGAAATGGTAAATTCACTGAGAAATTGTGAAATCTCCATCTTCTCCATTAGCAAAAAGACTCAACCACTTTGGACGTGGTCATGGACACCCTCCTCTGGAGTAAATGACCTCCAGAGGTGCCTTCCAGCCTCCTGCTTTCTGTGATTCTGCCAAAACTCCTTTAATAATATCAAAATACGTAGAAGAAATACCAGGGAAAACAGGAAAAAAAATGTAAAAGCCATCCCAACAGTCAAAACTTCTGAAGAGCTGCTTGTGTTCAATAATCACTGTGAGCTCCAAGTGCTTGACAAGGGTGTCCTTCCCCAAGACTTCCATTCCACATGTCATTTCCTGACATGCTTCCCAGCATTATACCAATCCCAGTCCATGGAATTTTCAGCTGGAAGCACTGGTTGTCTTTCAGCAGATAACAAAATTTCACCACCTCCTTGGCACTGAGCTTTCTCTATGGCTGCTCCAAGTTCTTCCTCAGGATGGTTCAAGAGAAAAGCTAATGAGCACTTACCTGAGTCCCAAAGGATTCAGATAAAAGAGCTTTAACACAGAAGTTAATTTTTGCATGTATTCCAGTCCTTTGGGGAGGGTGTCAGAACAGCCTTCCTGCTTCCAAAAAGGGAAAGACAAATTGATAGAAAGGATTTACACACCTAAAACTGGGCTCTGCATGACTTTGGGGCATTTGGTCTGAGAACTGGGGAGCTGCTTCATCAACTGCAGCTTGGAGAGCAGAGTCATCACAGCCACGTTGTCCTTTCACAGGACAAGTTCAGTAAAACTGTAATCTAAGGGATTTGGATGGGGTTTAATTTCCCTAATCAGCTTAATTCCTGACAACAAAGTGAGAGATCAGATTGTTTTAAATGGCAGGATTCCAAGCAACAAACTTCAATGTAAGCATTAATGCCAGGGACTTGGGATATTATCAGGGAATTATTTACTGACTGAGAAAAGTTCCTGCTTTATAAAAGAGTTGTGCAAATTTCTATTTATAATGTCTTCATTTCAGGCCACGTCCTATAGAGCTCGTTCAGGGAAATTTCTAGGAGCTACAAGAAGAATTTTGGTATAAATATGCTCATCAGTACTTGATCTTTATGGACAATAACCTTTGGGGTTTTGTGATTTTTTTAGGTCAGTGCTTATGAGCAAGTGACACCACCAGAGCACAGATCACCAGTTATTTACCCTTGTGCAAGCAAAAGAGTGTTCAGTTATTGATGTTTCAAAACACAAAATGCATCCAGAGACTTCAAATTTACATCTGAAGCCTTTTGTTTCAAGTGTCTTATTTGTAAAATGAGCTTAAAGAAATACTTAGCTACTTTGTTGGGTTTTGTTGTTAAATTACTGCTGACTGCCCTTGACTAAAATATTTTCAATGGGCAAAATTCGTCCCTGGGTAAATAGGCAGCAAATACAAAGGCTTAAGCCATTTAGCATCCCTGCAATTAGTTCACTGTGCACCCAAAAAAACCCACTGTTTTGCTTAGAGGTCTCATGTCAGGTCCAATAACATGCTGTGACGTGAAATATTCAAGTTAATGCTAAATAAAATTATTATTTGCACTAAACATTCATACCTGCATGAGTCTGACTTAGAGTTTTCAAAGGCTCTCCTTTTCTTTGTTACTCTGGGAAGAAAGTAAGTGGTTCAGCTTTTGGGACACTCTCCATGGGCAGTGAGCAGCAACAGTGAAAAAAATTAATATTTACATTTAGTTTGGTGAGAAAACTTATGACCTGAGCATTTTGGCAGCCTGAAAACATCTTTCAAACCGAGGAATCAAATCTTGATTCTGTGAATATCCAAATCGAAACATCTGTGGGTGAGGCAGGGAAGGATCTCTCCAAGGGCTCTTTAAGCAGCCCCTCGGCTTGAAGCTTTTAATATGTTCTTCTTTAAGATGAGCAGCTTGAAACCTGTTTGTGGTTCTTCTGAGCATCATCATTAGCAGCAACTTCTTAAGCACAGGAGCATTTTCTAAGAACACTTTGAGGCTTTAGTTGTGGTACAGTGAGTGCCCAACAGGCTCTCTTTTAGAGACCTCACGTTTTTATTCACTTTGTCTTAACACCATTTTTTCCCTTCTCCTAAAATTGCTGTTTGGAGTTGAAAAGCATTAAATTCAAACTAGAAGACCAGCACCCGTAAGTGACTTCAAGGCTTTTATGCATAGAACACCTTCCAAGTGACCACAGTTTTTATTTCAACTGTTCATTTATACAAACTGGCAGAAGCACTCTGCCTGTTGCTTGGTAATTCAAATAGGAAAGGGGAAAAAAAAGAGGAAAACTGGAAAGCAACGTTGAGCCACTGCCCTAGGATATAACTGTCCATTTATGAGGGTTCAATTTTTTTCCACTGAGTCTACTGTTGGATAATGTCTGCTCTTTATATTTTTGGTTTGAAGAAACTCTGGGAAATTTCCGCCTCTGTGGAAAGATACTGAATTTCAACTTATTTTTTGGCAATCCCTTGTGAGTGGTGGTGCAGGTGTAACACTGGCTCCCCTGGCAGCTCAGATCAATTCAGTGACCTGTCCCTGTATGAGCTCCATTTCTTACAGCATTTCCTGGAGCAGATTAGAAAACACTGAGACTCTGGGCAGGTGGGTAAAATCAGGGATTTCTTCTGGGAGTTTCTTCCCTGAGTCTTGTGTTTGCTGAACAACACCCATGTCTAATGTGAGCTACAGAAATTATCTTTCCTGTTCCTGCTGAAGCACTGCTCATCCTACCAAGAGTGTGCATTTTAGGGAAACAAAGAATGAAAAGAGAGCTCCATTTCCTTTTCAGTTTCTTTCCTTTTCAGGGAGCAGTTCTTACCCAGCTGAGCTGCCAGGAAAGGAAAATCTGTGCAGCATTTNATTATTATATACAAATAAACCTGTAGTTCTTGCAGGTTGCTCCTGATAGTGCTAGTTTCCATGAAGAGGTTCATCCAGTGTTTAGATTTTTATGACTACAGGTTTGCAGGATAAAATCATCATCTGCTACAAAGGATTCCAAGGATATCATCCATATGGAGACTTTGAGCTTGTCTAAATAATTTCGAATAAATGTTGAGGCGTAAAAGCTGTTATTCTTTATACCACTAAAACTTAGTGATACAGTTTACTCTGGGACTTGAAAAACCCAGCCTTATGCTAAATAACATTTAAGAAATAAAGAACGAGGTAGAGANAATGAAAAGAGAGCTCCATTTCCTTTTCAGTTTCTTTCCTTTTCAGGGAGCAGTTCTTACCCAGCTGAGCTGCCAGGAAAGGAAAATCTGTGCAGCATTTGACCCACAGCCTTACTTCCCACAGCTCAATATTGAGATACCTTCACTCAGCAGAACTTCTTATAATACCACCCTTCAGCTTTCATATTAAATAATATGCCAAAAGTCAGCTCTGTGGGTTTTGTAGGGAAACAAATGATCCAGATTATTATATACAAATNACAAAGGATTCCAAGGATATCATCCATATGGAGACTTTGAGCTTGTCTAAACAATTTCAAATAAATGTTGAGGCATAAAAACTGTTATTCTTTATACCACTAAAACTTAGTGATACAGTTTACTCTGAGACTTGAAAAACCCAGCCTTATGCTAAATAACATTTAAGAAATAAAGAACGAGGTAGAGAACAGGGGTTTTTTATTTTACATATAAATCAGGAGGTCTCTGAAACTCACAGGCTTATTTGGGAAAAATTGAAACATTTCTCCTCAGGAAGATCCTACTCCAGAGGAAAGTTCCCTCTCTGAATGGGAGAGAACTTCTTCACAGGAAGATATTTGGCCATTAATTTTTTTAATTAATGCTCCAGGATATTCACACAAAGACACAGATATCGACTACTGTGTAGGATATATTTTTAATTGGAAGAGGCCATGCCAGTGGAGCTATAAAACAAGTACAGGCTGTTAAATGTAATAACAGAGAAAAAAGACTGGGGGAAAAAAAGAGAGTTGTGAAAGAGAAAAGAAAAAAATCTATTTAAAGAGACTTTCCAGGAGTCTGGAGCCAAGGTAGAAAAAACCTGGAACTTATCATGACCATCACGAACACTGTTCAGGGATGCAGGGATCTGGATACCATGGAAATGGCTCTTGTATTCAGGATTATCTTACATGATTCACATATAAATGAAGATAGTTCAGATTTTGGAGCAGTAATGACACTTATCAAAACCTGCGAGTGTTTACAGTGCATGTCCATGTCCTGTACAGGGCACTGTGGGATAGAGAGGAAAGAAATTAAAAGGGAATTTTATTTTCCCCTTTCTGCCAGAAATGAGGGGCGTAAGCTGCAGCTCCTCATACACAGATACACGGCACTGACTTCAGTGTCAACCAGATCTCACTGCTCTGATGCTGACCTGGTAGTAATTTTGCTTCTATTTTATTCTTTTTGCCTCTGAGAAAGATGACTGCATGTGGTTAACTGGGAGAAAAGTCCTGACAAGGCTGTTGAGAAGCCCAAATTGTGCCCATTGTAAGTGCAGACATGGAAGAGCTGACGGAGGGGAGCAACACTGGTGGTGCAAAGCTGAGGGATCCCACTGGGTCTGGGCTGCTGCTGCAATCATGGAATCATGGCATGGATTGGGTTGGGAGGACCTTAAAGATCATCCACTTCCACCCCCTGCCATGGGCAGGGACACCTTCCACCAGCCCAGGTTGTTCCAAGCCCCATCCAACCCGGCCTTGGGCACTTCCAGGGATGGGGCAGCCACAGTTTCTCTGGGCAACCTGTGCCAGGGCCTCCCCACCCTCACAGGGAAGGATTCCCTTCTAATCAGCTGCAAGAACTCTTTTCTGCCTTATGGCTGTAAGCCCCCAGGAACTGCAGCCTGTGCTGCCCTTTGAAGCACTGAGGACAAGACAAGAAAGAAGATCCTGGGGTTCTTCTATCTCCACTTTCCAGTGTCCAAGTGTCTCTGCACTCCTGCTGATTATCCTGTCTGACACCAGCACCAAGAATCCACATATTGCAGCACCCAACTGGTGGGTACCCAGCTCCTTCCTGGCCCTTTTCCTAAACCCCTGGATGTTCAGTGGTCCCACCTGGAACAGTCAAGGACACGCTGGATATCGAGCAACATTATCTGCCAGCTGAGAGAGAGCTGTGATAATGTAATTTTTAGATGTAAGTGCATCTAACCCTCTGAGAAGGATTAGCCTCAACTCCTTTTAGCACTGAAGTCAGGGAGAGTGTTCAGCATTTCCATCAAAGCCTAAACACTGCGAGACCTGGGCAGTCAGACCTGAAATAAATCAGGTAAAACACTTTTTCTCACACATTGTTTGCAGAACTGGTAGAGAAAATATATTCAATGATCTTTTAAGCTATTTTCTGCTTTTAATGTTAAACACATCCATTTTGTCTTTGCATTTAGAGGCCTCCTTTTCCTTTCATTTACTGGAGCTCTAGATAATTATTCTAATTAAAAACCTGTAAAAGCCAACAAATGCAAGAGAAGTATTTTCTCTTTTGAAAACCATGGATAATTACCTCCCCTATCCATTACTTAGATGCTTTGTGACACCTTTTTATTTTGCTTCTCTGACATTTTTGTCTTCCTGCAAATGCAAATCTCATATATTGATTGAATTCTGTAGCATTTTACCCCAATACATGACATTAGCCATAAAAAGCACTGTTTTATTGTACTACAAAGCAAAACACCCAGCCAGATACTTTCTGCATAAGGCTGCAATGCTTTAATAGCAGAAAAACAAACAAGAATTTCTGTTAATTATGCTCCTCTGTGGGTAACAGTTCCCCATTTCATTATGAAACTTCGGAAAGTATTATTTAGAAATTAGATCACCATACAGAAATTTACTCATTGAAAATAATAGTTAAAACTGAGTCAGAAGACTGGGTATCAAAGGAGAAGATTGAAAAGAGAAGTTATAAAATGTCAGAAGTGTTTCTTTTCTAAATATACAGGAATCTCAAGGTACAATAACATGCACATCAGAAAAATTAAAAGAAAGGTTCTTGAATGATCTGGGATTCTACAGGTCAAATACCACTTACAAATTACACATTATAAACTGGGGGTGTTCTGCTGTACAGATACTGGTTACGTGCTTTTTATCAATAAGTAACAACCAACCAAACAAAATCTTATTTTCTGGACTCCTCTTTCCCTCTCCATAAGATCTGTGTTCTCCTTATGTGGTGACTTCAGCACAGGCCTTCCTAAACTCACTAATGAAGGAAGATATCCATCCAAAGAACTCCTGGGAGTCCAGGTCTTGTGGCTCCCCAAACTTTACCTGTACATTTGAAAGATAAAAATATTTAATATTAGTATATCCAAGTAATTTAAACCATGTCCAGGATCTTAATGAAATTTTAAAAAGCAAGATAAAATAAAATACCTTCATTACTCTTAATATAAATATAAAAAGGAAGAAGTGGTGAAGAAGGGGAAGAGGAGGAGGAAGAAAACTTTGAGCTGCCTGAAATTTCCAGAAAACTGAAATCTCAAATATGATTTATATCTCATGGTAGGCCAAAATGTTTTCTTTTTCTGTCATTTTGCTTTGCAAACAAACAAAAATTATACAGAGGGAAGCAAACATTTTTGGGGAGAGAAAGTAATTTATCAAAGAACTTTTCCCTGTTCTTTTCTTTCCGTCACCTGAAAAAAAATGGTAGGAAGTTTTAAAACAGATGTGAATGATATTGGCAAAAAAATGAATAAATTCCTCTCTGTGAGGGTGGTGAGACCCTGGCACAGGCTGCCCAGAGAAGCTTTGGCTGCCCCATCCCTGGAAGTGTCTAAGGCCAGGTTGGATGGGACTTAGAGCAACCTGGGCTGGTGGAAGGTGTCCCTGCCCATGGCAGGGGGTGGCACTGGATGGGCTTTAAAGTCCTTCCAACCCATATTTGATTCTATGAAATCCAAAGAACATGCTCCAAAGGCTTCAGCAAAAAGAGACTCCAAGTTCTGATCCTGGCTGTAATCAAGAGCTCCCCTGTAACTGTGGGATCAGCTCTCCCAAGGCAGAACAGCAATGAAGTTGTATTTCAGGACTTGAAATTGCAGCTGAAATACAGGGGGAGGTTTGGGCAGATCTGCCATTCCCCAAATGTGTCCACCTGGACACCACCTAACAGCTCTTAGGAGCAAACCCTCTGCCTGGAAATCAGAAACACAGCACCAGAAACCACTCAAATATAATCCAGTCACAAAAACTTTAACATTAAGCACTGACACCTGATTAATATGTTCCTAATTGCACCTCCTGGGTGCTCCAAGCCCTTCATCTCTGGCATGTCTGGCCCATGGTGTGTCATCAGTTAAACAGTAACGAGAGAGGCATTTCCTGGAGCTAATGACCATCTGTGAGGAGTTGATAGCCCACAGCTATGCCACAGGCAGTTATCCCCACTCTAGTGCTCATCCCACAGAAATGTCACATGCCAAGGTCACCACTGACTTCATAAGCAGGATATAAAAGTGTCAAGGTAGGCCTGTGGAGTTTTGGGTCATGTGCAACATGATTTCCATGGCTATTCCAACACAATTCCAGATCAGCTATTCCAGGTGAGCTGGACTGTGCCTTCCTAGTGCTGTTGGGATTATAGGGTGGTCTTTGGTCACCCATTCTATTTTATATTTGCTTTACATTTGTTGCTGCTTTATAAACATGCAAAAGGATCTGCTTGGCAATAACACTGTTCAGAAGAAAAAAAAAATCCATTCTAAGGGAGAGGAATACATCAAAAAAGTTATTTAGAGAATAACAGGAAAGGAAGGCAAAAAGGAGCTGCCTTAAAGGTTGAGGAAACTTTCAGTTACATGGAAAATGAAATCCTCTTGAGATGCAAATAAGAGTCTCAGATGTTCTTCTTGGTTTTCAGCTTTTTTGACGGCTTGGGACAGAGTTCTCTATGTGCTGCAGACTAATCTGGCTTGCTGCCCTAAACTGAGGCATTATTCCAGTTTGCAAGAGCCACAAGAAAACTCCTGTGCATTCTTACAATATTACTTTTAGCAAAACATCACTAATTAAATTTCCTTGGCCAAATATCTCACTAATCCGCAGTGTCTGTTCAGGTAGGTCCCCAAAGGTCTTCCTGGCTGCATCTTCTGTGTAACATTTGCTTATCACTGAACTTCCCTACTTTTAAGCCCTTCCCCTGACCAAAAAAAAAAAAAAAGAGGGAGTAAAAAAAAAAAAACCCACCACAAAAAACACTACCACACTTAAAATCATGTCCCAGTAAGGTCAGCACTGCATTTCAGCAATCCCCTTCCTGAAAGCCACTTCCTTAAGGCCACTGTTAGATGGGGGGATTTGTTTCTGTTTCTATAGACTGTATAACTATCAAGTACATGGGAATTTCTTGTGCTTCTTTCCATTTCTTTCTTCCTCCTCTTTTTTTTTTTTCTTTTAAGAAATGTAGATTTATTTTCATTGCATTTTAATATGATATGTACCAGTAAGTTGCTATAAAGCTTCTTCATTTCATCACATCGTTTTGACAGCTGGGATAGATCCCCTTCATATTTCTGAATTAAATCCTGTAATAAAATAAAACTTCTTAATTTGCTATAGGAGCATAATATTAAAGCAGGAATTAAACAGCAGTGAAAACAAGATAATTCAAGTCAAAATTTTCATGTCACAAAAATTTCACATTTCACAAAAGAGAAGCCTACATCAAGCACACACATTTCCTTGTAAGTATTAAGACATCAAAGATGGAAAAAAAAAGAAACATCAAGGTTAGAGAATTTTAACTATATTATCCAATGACATGACCTAAATCTATTAAAACCAGAAGAACTAGATAAGCATCAGAAGGTCGTAATTCCCACCACATTTGGCCTTTTTACATGTGAAGAAAATGCTCCCAGTTGCTGTTTTTTAAGGAGGTAGAAATAGGACCTTAGAAACTTAGGTTTTGGAGTTAAATTTCTTAATTATGGTTCCTTTGTAACATATGTATTTCTGACAGCTGAATATGTATGGAAGAAGCACCTGTCAAGCTGTTCCAAAGGAGGAGGAAACACATGGATTGAGCAGATGCTGACACTGCCCAGTGAAGCTCAGCACTGAGGTACCTGGGACAGCAGAGAGGGATGTGTCCAAACCAGAACTGGCATTAGCCCCATGCACAACCACCACAAAAGTGCTCTTGAGTTATTAATTCTCTGTGCCTGAGCTATCAACCCCTCTGCTGACTCCTGGCCAAAGCTGGGCTTCCCACAACCTGCTCACCTTCCTCTCCCTGAGGAATACAAATCCATATATGCTCAAAAATTCCTATTATTCCAAAGTGCTTGTCATGGGCCACTATGGGGCTGCCTGTTCCTCATCCACTCCATCCCATTTATCTGGTGAAGCACAAGCAGGAGATGCAGAAACTCTGAAAACCCTTCCAATGCTGTAACTTATACTATGAGACACTGTCAGAGGGGAATAAAAAGCCACTTCCCCTCAAATGCTCCTGATTCCCTTGCCAGGGCAGGTCTCAAAAAGTAACAGGTTACTCTTCATTTACCTCCAGCCCACAAGAAGTTTGTGGTAACTTTACCTTTAGTTCCTTGCAGAACTGTAATTCCTAGGGTGTTGCCTTGATTGTCTTGGGTTTAATAAGCCTCCTACACTGAACAATGTTTTCCAATTCTTTTCTTAAGACTAACAAAAGAGAAGGAACAGGAGGAATTTCACCAGCATGCAGATGTGACCAAAGGACTGCAGATATCTGATTTAGGACATAAGAAAAATTTTGGAGAATATGGGCCTGTAATATGTTCATCCAGGAATATTAGCTTTCTATTTTGAAGCAGAAACCCTGAAAGGGGCATTTTATTATGGAAAAAGTAGTTTGTGATCACATCATATCGCTGCAGAATAATGAAGAGGTTGATAGCCTGGTAATGCAGTGGTCATAAATCTGACCTTTCCTAGCTCTGGGCATTGGGATTAGCCATGAAAATAACACCCTTCAAACCTATGTTTTTGTGTAGAAAGTTCAGGGTTCCTTTAAAGATAAAAGAACAAAAATTCTCTTCTGTGCAACAGTGAGAAATGTTGTCAGTGTGCACAAAGCACAACATTGGGCTGCTGCCCTGGGAGCTCCCACACTGGAAAATGTGGGGAAAGAGGAAAAAGCCTTGATTATGGGGGCTTGGTCCTGAACTGACCCAGGCTGTAGTGTGGCATCTTCCTCCCCCTGTGCTCATGCAGGACTTGCAG
>VYXB01001955.1:753585-832246 GCA_013397135.1 Pachyramphus minor | reverse complement strand
TTTTAGCCTAGACTGACTGCTCATGAGGTCTGTAAAAGTGATTTCAGACAACTAATCCATTCATCTGTGTATTATACCAACCCTAGCATTTGCTAAGAAATTTTGAAAGGCAAGTCTTGGTGGAAAGGCCTGTACACTGATAGAGCCCTCCTGGCTCAGGGCTGTGTTACACAGCCCACACCCTTCCGTGTAGACCTAGACCATATTCTTACCTCTGTGTGTATGGCCAGCCTTCGCAAACGAAGATCTGTGGAAGGTCTTTGTACACCTTCCAGCCTGCGCATTGGATTTATTTTAGGTGGGACACAGTGCGCGCAGAACTGAGCCCACCCTTTAATCCTAAGGTTCATCTGCCGGGGCCAAGCGAGCTTGGACAGTGGCAGCGAGGTCCTCAGGACGTAGGTGGATTGCCTTACAGGGCTAACGGGCTCCACCTGCCCGGGGAGTTTCCCCGACCGGGAATCGAACCCGGGCCTCGGCAGTTACAGTGCCGTGTCCTTAACCACTAGACCACCAGGGGCTCCCATTCTTACCTCTAGGATGTAGATAAAAGTAGTCCATGAGCTATTTAATCCAAGCACCATTCGGCTTTTATATTGTTTATCAGTTGATCAACTGCATGAGAGGAAGAGAATTTGGCCTTCAACATATCTGTCAAATTCCTTAAACCTCAAGCTCCTGAGATTACATTAAGATAGTCAGGGATTTATCCAACATCAATAGAAATCCAAGGGGAACCCTTACTAAATATTCACTCACAAAATCTTTTATATCTCAGAGAGTTAGCAAAAATGCTCCATGAACATCCACTTTATAATTTGTCTCTTAGCCAAAATTATTAGTTAGTTGAAAACATTATGATTAAAGGATTGCAGCAAAAGGACTTGGCTAAGTTCCTTAAAACACCAATCCAGATAACATGAATCAATATCACTAGTATGATTATCCCAAGAGATAGAATCGCTCAAAGACACTTTATTTCCTTTTCATCATATATAGTAATCTCTCTGCAGGAATGTTTGTTCCATATTCAGGAGGGTGTTGTTTTTTTTTTTTCAAGTACAATTTTGGGCTTATACTATGATGGTATATTTTAGGAGAAGCTGACACTTGTGCTGTCTGAACCTCACTTTTTTTTGTGATTATTCAGCCTGGTTTCCATGCCAACACACACACTACCTTTAAGCATGTTTTCTATTTGATCTTTTTCATCAAGTGAAAATGTTCTAAGCACTGTATCTTCAAGTTTCTCCCAAAGTTATGAGTTTGGTCCATAAAAGAACTGAAGATCAGAGTAATTTTTTGAGGACATCTAAATTGCGTGTTCTCTTATATAGTTATTAAGAAATTCTTAAAATTCAACTACTGCTACCCTGGATTGCTACCCTATTTACTGTCTCTTATATGCTTCCTTCCTGGTGTTACCTTACAGTAAGAGCTTTAATAGATTAACAATAGATATTCTTGATATAGTGGAATATAATTAGCCATTGATTTCCCAGCTATAATATTTTTAGAAAGCTAACACAGTAGAGTAACCTTGATTTTCAGGTTTTAGGCCAGATTTTGGAACGAAATACTCCAGAAAAAAAACCTTCAGAACACTTAAAGTAGAAAAGAAACAGAAGGGAAAGCATACAGTGTACATGGTTAGGGGACTGCATTTCTAGACTAATTAACTTATTTAGTTGGGTTTTCTACAGGGCAGTGTTTTTTTTGTTTTGTATTTATTTGGTTCTTAACCCTGGGCAGAGGAAGAGCAATGCACCCCAGGAACCTTCATCTTGTCAGCTAACTCACCATGCTATGTATTTGCTACTTGAAAAATAGAAAGAAAGAAGATGATTCAATGATTTCAAAAAGCAATGTTTCTACAAAAAACACATTACTGGCCTTTCATGTCTGCTGCAACTAGCGGATCATGGTCTCAAGATCAGGTGACCATGACTGGGGAACCAGTTGATAAGGCATAAATGAAAGACTGCCATCCAGGGGGACCTATGACAATCAATAAATGACCTGAGAGGAACCTTACGAAATTCAGCTGGATAAAAGGCAAAATCATGCCCTTATGCACGAAGGACAATGATACAGGCTGAGGCTTGACTGGCTGGGGAAACAGCTTGGCTAAAAGTAATGAATATGTCTTTTGCTAAACAGCGTGTGAACAGTGTGCCCTGGAAGCATAGATGGCCAACAACAGCCTTGGCCAAAAGCGTGACCAGTTGACTGAGCAAAAGGGTTATCCCATCTACTCAGCACTTGTTACCCCATGCTGAGAACACTGTGTATATTTTTGGGTATAAGGAATTAATTGATAAACTTCAGGAATTGCTGCACAGGCCGTCAAGGTGGTAGAGGACTTTACTAGTCAGAAGAGGTTGAGGGTCCAGGTGTAAGCATGGAGAAGATGAGTCCAGCAGAACTCAAAAGGAGATCCCAGTATCCATGAGGACTATATCAAGAAAATGGAGATGTACAATGGTATGAGGAAGGCATCAGGAAGATGCAACACAACATAAATTGAAGCAGTAAAGCTTGTGCCTGGATAGAAAAGTAACGATATATGGAATATAAGGACATTCAGACTGGGCATAGAGACAGAGGAAGTAATACATCAAACATCCAGACACAGCTCCTCAGGAACAGTAGATAAGTAAAAAAATCAAGGCCCAGAGCCACTGAAGAAAATGCTGAAAAACTTAAGGAGTTTCACACAGCAGTTGAGAAAAAAGAAGGGAAACAAGATAACCGTGGCTCTCATGAGAAATGACAAACGTCTTACGGAATATTTGAGGGCGCTTGTAGAATTGTGAAAAATGTACTGAATGTTTACAGGGAGGACCAAGACCAGGAAAATGAAGGGATTAAGGTGGATCAGAAAGAAAGAGTGGGTAAATTAAAAGGACAAGGGGGAGGGAGGATCATATGTAAAGAGGCTACTGCTCAGCACCCTCGTCTGGCCAATTCCCACAGTCTGTCCTGTCTTCTCATGAATATTAATCCTGGGTACTTTCCTGGGTGAGGGTTCTGTGTTTGCATGTGTGTGTGTATGTTCACATGCTGATCTTACAGATGGCCATATGTACACTCTATGTGATTTTCTCTGTGTCTGTGGGTGCGTGTATATTTTTAGAAACTGTGAACAAGAGACCCCCTAAATCTTAATATGGAATGTATTTGGTTCTCTTAACATTAAAGGAAAATCCATTTCACCGTGAGGAAGGACTGTCAGGCAGGTTGCCCAGGGAGGCTGGCTGATCTCTCTCCCCAGAATTCAAGACCAGACTGGGCAAAGAGTTGGCAACTTGCTCTAGCCTTAAACTGACCCCATTCCAAGCTGAAGGTTGTACTTGAGACATGCTGAAGTCTTTAAGCATCTGAATTATCCTATGATTTAGAAGTAATGATCCTATAATTATAATTCAGAGAGGAAAGCCTGTGGGAACTAAAATAGTACCATGTTACCTTGACAGGTAGGGTTAAAACACCATGTTCCTGAGGTATTGTCCACACAAAAATATGTATGTAGGCTGAAAGATATTCTGACTAGCTCAGACAATGTCTTTTGATTCATTGCTAGTCCTTTTATATAGTTTTATATACTATTAAAATATTTTTGGCAACCTTCCTTCCTTCTGTTAGTCTCAGTAATCCCCAACTCATAAAAGTGAAAGTTAAAAAGGAAAGGTTCTACACTTTTACACTTCAGCTTAAAATTGTCTATTTATTTTTATTCGTACTTTAATTAGATGGATTTGTTTCCGATTGTTACATTGAGCTAATGGGAGTATGCACAAGTTTACAAGATGTACTTCAGCCTGACTGCTGCCAGCCATTAGGTATAATAACAGAATGAACAGACAGACATTAGTGTGAATTGGGTGTGAACATCTCTTTTACGTGTAAAGAAGTCAAGAAGAATAAAAGAGAAGAAGTCAAGTGCTTCAGCACAATGAAGTGCTGAAGAGGGAAACTGAAGAGGGGAGCTAATGAAGACCATCAGAAACTGTAGATAGAAAAGTGAGAGGATCTATTTGCTTGTACACCCTGCTTTGAAAAGTTAGGCATCTGGATTTTCTTAGCATTGTGTTTTCCTCCTAGAGCCAAATATTCATACTCCAACTCCGCAATAAACAGGAGAAAGCTTAGTTCCCAATTAAAGTACAGAAAGCATCTTCGTACATTTTATGAAATAAAACTCTCTGAGATCAATTTTACAGAAGCAGCTCACTCAAGCTCAACTTCCCCAATTGTTTTGCAACCACACCTAACTCATTCTCCTGCCTAAACACAGAGAGCCAAGACTGTTAGGAATATTCAGACATAACCTACATATAATCATGAGGCTTTCTGCAAATACACTTGTGACTCTTATTTACTTGTTATACGTTTTAATAAGGTGTGGATTTTTTTTCTTTATATATCCCATCAGTAAAAGCAGCAGTTCTTGAGGTATAGATTTTAAAAATAAGTATTTATGATTTTCAGTTCATGTTGTAATTTCAAAGTGTCCACAACAAACAAATATGAATTTGACTTGAGCTAGATAATTTGGACTTAATGAGTGACATTGTAATTTTCAAATATGCAGGTTTTTTTCTCCAGTGATAAATTTGTATTCTACTCTAACAATAAAAACTTCAATTTTTTTGAGTGAATTCAGATATGAATTGTAACGATTCAAGCTTGTTGAGCATGGACAAAATATTTGGCACTTATCCTGTAAATGTATTAAGTTAAATCAATAGATCATTCCTAATTCTTAATAATAAACTATGCAACACTAATCATTCTAGAATGATTGTTACAGGTTAAATCAACAGACAGACTTATTACAGAATACTTCTCTTAGGTGAGAATGTCTTTGTAGTGATGTCTGTAGTTTTTAATCTAGAAACAAAATGGGTAAGAAATCTTCCTCAATGTCAAGATTACAGATTTGCAATGACAATGGATTCCTTTCACTCTAAGGGTCCAGGCACCCAGTTGGAGTAATTTGGCATGGCTCTGGTAAAGTCACTGGAGCAACAAAAAAATGTTTGAGCTGGATATATGTTTCCTGAGAACAATAGACAAAACCCGGCTGTATTGTCAACAGTTTTTGAGTACAGTTAAGAATAAAATCCTTCACACGTGCACAAAAGCTAGCCACCCACTGTAGAAACATATTTTCAAGACTGAATTGATTCATGAATACCATGTGTTACCAATCATAATAATTACATGTGTTAGGTAAACTTAATGAGAAAACTCAGGTGATTTGGTTTTATTCATTCACAAAACACTCTCTCCTTACACAAAGCACTTTAGTCTTTCTTGTCGTTATTTGCAATTATATTCTCTATAGTTTTCTTTAAGTTACAAGATTTTCTGGGTTTTTTGTTTTTTTTTTTTTTCCAGTTGGAAATAGGGGATATTTTTTTACTATAAAACATCAGAGAAAGTAAAAGACAAATAAAACATTAAGTAAACATGATAATTTTTTTTTTTATACAACTCACAATTCATTTGGGGGCATTAAACAAAAATTTGACTATAAGTTCTAGTCCTGATCCTGACTAAGACTTGAAGAACTTCTCTGAATTATTTAATCCATGACAGTGATATGCTTTGAGATAACCAGACTGGAAAAGTTGTTTAAGTGCAAAATACTATTATTCTTCCTGTACAAGGAAAGGTTTGTCCGTATCTGTTACATTGTAATGATAGCAGTATAAAAGATTGATTTCCTTTCTACTCAAACTTTAAATTTCAGCCAACACTCAAGAGGCTTAACACAATGATCATCATCACCTCAACAAGTTCTAATTTATAGGTGTCCAAACCTCATAACCTCTTAGCAGAAATAAGAAAACACGAAGTTTCAATAAAAAAAGTTAAACATTTGTAAACAAAATCCCCAATGCCACCTAGTCACAAACCATACCTCTAAAACATTAATGCACCAATTAAATCAAATTTAAATGCATAGAAAAGAGTATTGGAAGGTGCATTTTCTATCTAGAGTATACAGAAATGGCCTAAGATACAATCTGTTTTCACCCAAGCACCTTTTTTTAATTATTTTTTATTATTTCTTTGTCTTATTCACTTTAATAATTGATTTTTATGTGGTATGTGAGTCTGAACAAGGACCTCAATAGATAATATTTAAGGAGATTTGTATCCTGAGCTCTGGCTGGAACAAAAATCTATGTTATTTTCCAATATAATTTCAAATAACCAATGGCTGAAAGATGATTGAAGCAAAATATGAAGTCCTGCAGGTTCCTCAGTGCCACGCTAGGAATCAATAGACTTACATTATTTTGCCTGTGTCACATTTGATGGACAGGGAGAATGGGCACATTGTAAAGCAACATAGCTACTGCATGTGATTTTATTAACAACATAGGTATTGCAGTGAAAGCACTGTAACTCAAGTTAGGCACCTTTCTCTTTAAAAAGCATGACTGTCCATAAAAATTAGTCTTCAGCACTAGGCCACACTTACTACTTAAGCTTAAGCCATGACTCTGTGTATGACTGTGAATATTTGAGAAGAGCAAAATTTGAAGTAATTACAATTTCAGCAATAAAACCCCCAAAATACTACACTTTCAGATGTCTATTTGTTACTCTACAAATATTGAGTATCCAGTTTGGGTAATTGTCACAAAGTTTGCAGTAGGTGACATAAAATGAGGATGTGGGAGCTTCTCCTGCTTGAGGCTGGAGATCACATGGTGTAGGTCAGACCAGAGAGAAAATACTGCCATAATAATCACGTCTTGATAAATATAAAAATGAAGAAATTAAGATTTTAGTTATAAACAAAGAGGTAGCAACTTGTAGCATAAATAGATAGAATCAATTCCCGTATGTTTCACCTCACCATACTTCTAGGTCAGTGTTTGCCTGTACCCATGTACAATAATTGAGTGTGAGATTTTATTCAGTTCACTTTGTAGTGAAGTTTACATATATATGTTGAAATGAGAAAGCTTTTATAATCATTATTTGTATTTTGATATCAACTGTCTGCCATACAATTTGCAAAATATATTATTTTACCTATTCTGAGGTAAAAAAACCCCAAATAATGTAAATTACTGAGGCTGATGGAAAGAATCATTCTTCCTCTTCTTTTATATGTGTCTTCTCTTTTCCATTTTAAACTTTTCATAGCCAAAGGAGCCTCCTTCTGGCTATCACTGGAGGGTGAAGCACAACAGCAGATGAAACTGTGACGCTTCTAACCATTACTGTAATAATGTTAACACAAAAAACCTGATTTTGCTTGATTGCACATAGAACAGTCACTCAGCAAAACCAGTGCTAGAAATAATTATTTGTTTTATTTTATTTATTTATTTCCAGGTAGGTAGGAAAAAGCTTTTGAAACAAGATTGTCAATACAGAAAGTGATTTAAGGGAAACTGTCAAAAACTGTAAGAAACTTTTCACTGACCCCCCAGTGAAGTGTCTCGTTGGCTGCACCATTGCTTGGGGAATGTCCATGCCTGGAGTTTTTGCCACACAGATATAATGCCACTTGCACCCTTGTTCTTTGCAGATATTATGTTTCTTTGATGCCAAAAACAAAACTAAAATCTAGTTTTTCTGGGTGATGCCTTTTAAACTTGCAAGGGACTCAAACTACAAGTAAAACCTAAAATTTGCTCAAGGCATGAAATGAAATGAAGAAAATCTATGAAATAATGATTTCTATCCTCAAGATAATGTCACAGAATGGATTAGGGCATGAATATAAATCATTTAAGTGTTCAATTTGCTGCTATTGTTTTCCTTGTTTTTTTTTCTTTTATTATTTCAAGAAGACATTTGAATTTTCACCTATAGCTTTTGCAAACAAGTTTTATTACTGTAATCAGATATCCTGACTTACTTATGCCATTTTATGCTCTGCTCATTCATACCAAATCATTTAAGATGCTTTACATTTATGGTTACCCCAAATTTTTCTGCTATAAACAAAGGTTTCCCTGCACACTTCTGACATACCACTGACAGAATCAAAACCAAGAAAACATAAGAGGAATACTCACAAGTCATGATAGAGAACTTCAGACTAAAGGTTAGATGCTGCCTATAGGATATTACTGTGCAGAGAGAGTAAGGGTGATTAGCTGTTTCTTTGGGTATTTTTTTGCCTAGAAACAGGTGAAGTATTCGTGAAAGAAATTTAAGATGTGGAGTAAAATGTGTTTGAGCCAAAAGAATCTGTTCAGCTTTGATTCTGTTTAGGTATCCATTGGCAAGCAAAAACAATAAAAACATTATGGTAAGTCTTGGAATATAAATTAATTCCCTTTTGACATTCTTAGGATAACACATTTATCCAGGTGGGGATGGCTTTGCTCAAGACAGGATAAAATAGTTAACAAACCCACTGCTGAAAGGGATGGGTTTGGTTCTGTTTTCGTGTCCCAATGGGGAAAAAAACCTGTGCAAAACTTCCCTTATGAAACAATTCTGTAACAGACAAATGAAGCCTTGCGTTAATATGAAAGATTCTGTGTACCAAAGCAAAACTGAATTTACAGAACTAGATGTTTTTCAGACTCCCACTTGAACTATGAACCCACTTGAAGCTGTTCAGTCATTTAACTGCATGGCGACGACATGGAGAGTATTTCTAGAAAAACGACTGACAATTGTCTCTGTGCTAATATTAGTTGAATTCCTTTTCCCATATAGATTCCTTTTGGAATCTGGGAGGGATAATATGAAATGGGAGGAAATTGCCCACTGTACTCAGCACCGGTGAGGCCTCACCTTGAATGCTTTCTTCAGTTCTGGGCCCCTCACTACAAGAAGGACATTGAGGTGCTGGAGTGTGTCCAGAGAAGGGCAGTGAAGCTGATGAAGGATCTGGAGCAGAAGTCCTATGAGAAGCAGCTGAGGGAGCTGGGGTTGTTTAGTCTGAAGAAAGGGAGGCTCAGGGTAGACTTTATTGCTCTCTACAACAACCTGAACGGAGGTTGTAGTGAGGGGGGTGTTAGTCTCTTCTCCCAGGTAACAAACAAGACAAGAGGAAATGGCCTCAAACTACAACAGGAGAGGTTTAAGCTGGATATTAGGAAAATTTTCTTCACCAAAAGGGAAGTCAGGCACTGGAAGAGGTTTCGCAGGGAAGTGGAGTCACCATCCCTGGAGGTATTTAACAGACATATAGATGTAGCACTTAGGATTTAGGGACTTGGCGCTGGTGTGTGAATAGTTGGATGTGAGGATGTTAAAGGCCTTTTCCAACATGAACTATTCTATGGTTCTTTGAAATACTTTATTTTTCCCTGGAGATGTTTTCTGCAATAAGTTTTTAGTAGATAATGCTTTATTGTATTATTGGAACTATTGAATTTTGAGACGTTCTATTTTCCGTCTCTTGGCAGTCATAACTTCCAAATAACAAGTGTGTGGACTTACTTATTAAGTGAGTGATCCCTAAAGCTGTTGACAATTCAATGTCTTTTGAGATGCAGATCTCACTTAAGAGAGCATCTGTGTCTTTGATAATTCATGGAGGAAAAATATCAAATTAATAGGGGGGTTAAATAAAAGTTAATAACAATAATACATCTCCAAGTTCATTACAGTCTTGCAAACAATACTCTTTGACCTCCTCCAGCCTGCTGACTATCAGTCTTTCTTATGTCTGGAGAAGTCTCCTGAGATTACTCATTTCTCAATGAAAAAGATTTCTGAAAATGCCATCAGGCAATTAAGGAAAACAAATGCATCTGACTGGCCAGAGCCTGCTAGCATTGTGAGGGTGGTGGTAGGAAATTAAGCAATGGGTGTTCCTGCCAGACAGAACATGCTGTGAACATGTGGCTGCTTTGGATTACTAACAATGGGGAGAAACAAATGCAAAAGTGTGAGCTTTTACAGAAATTCATACATTATATATTTCTTTTACTGAAAAATTAAACCTTATAAGAGAGGGGAAAAAAGAAAGTAGTAGAACTACCTGGCACAGAACTACAAGAGCATTAGAAGAGAAGGAAAATAAATAAGAGCCTGAAGTCTTTCAGTTACAAATTAAAGGAGGAAAAATACTGAAATTTGCCAGCTGAACCTGCTGTTAATAATTAGACTGAGGTTGCTGAGAAAATGAAACACTATTTTTTTACTTCAAATTTTAATTCATAAAACAGGTACTAATCTTGTTCATTAGACCTGCCGGCTGGAGCCACGTGCCTGGCTCTTGGTTAGGAGTGCTGTGCTGTCTACATTGTGTCTGGGGACTTTTAAAAGTGTCTTCTGGTTTGTGTTCTTAACAGAGGTGGAACTTGATCTCAAATCACAGGCCAAGGCCCCTAACTTTGAAAAAATGTGGGTATGGTTCCTGCTCAAGTATTGTAATTAGGTCCACTCCTTAAGGTAGAGTTGTTTGTTTATTTTAGTTGTTTTTTAATGGTGAGAGAACTTTTAAAAAAACAAGAACAGCACAGAGTCCCAGAGAGCAGAACTTGGCCAGAGCAGTCATGCAATTTATCTGTCGCTTTATTTATGGGTTTGATTTGTATCTCCTGATACAAATCTCATATATTCATCTGGCAGATTAAAAAACACTGAGATGCATGCTAGTTCCTGTTTCAGATGGAGTGCTGTTTCTAGTTGCCTAACTTGCTACCACATATTACTGGCAAGGCAATGAAGTGTAGGAATAACTGGTTAGATTCCCTTTGTAGGGAATTTGTGCTTCGAGAAGTCAATAATTTACATTTCAACAATATAGAGTGAGATGACCCATCCCCCACAAGGTAACAGAGTTTTGTATTGTGACATTTTTTTTGGTATAGGAATATATTGCCAAAAATCTTAACATTCAGATCACTTATTTCTGTCTGAAAGGTTGATTTTATATTTAAGTCAAGATTATGTATTTTAACCTTAATTTTTCTCAAAATATTTTCTGGAGTCATTAAAAAGAAGACATTTGGAAATACTGAAACACTTTAGATTGGGAACATCTAGAAAACAACTGCTTGCCCTAAAATGTTTTTTTAATTTTAAAAATATTCACATAGGAGAAATAGAGTGCAAACTATCTTTCTCTTATACCTTAAGCATGAGTGGAAGGGACAACCTCTGGTGCAAACTCCTTAATCTTGCATATGCTTTACATGTTAGGGGGGTGTGGGGAGAAAGGGAGAAAGAAAGTCCAGAGAAGTAGTAGATACCCATCCCTGGAACCATTCAAGGTCAGGTTGGACAGGGCTCTGAGCAACCTGATCTGTTTGAAGATCTCCCTGCTCATTGCAGGGTGCTTGGACTAGATGGTCTTTAAAGATCCCTTCTAACCCCACCTGTTTTATAATTCTATAATTTTACATATGAAAAATCAGCTTCTACTGTAGACTTTTGTCTCATGTTCAGTTTTAGATAAAAAATCTTTAGTCTTTATTTGAATGATATTTACTGAGGGGTTATTAGGAGTGGGAGTAATCTTTCCTAGACTTAGACATCTAAAGGTATAAGCTATTTACCTTTATTATATAGCTCTATTTATAATCACTGAATAAAGTTAGACACCTCCCAATTCTTCTTCCTCTTTATTAAAATCCTGACTAACTTAAGAGGAACTAATTACCTTCTTCAGGAGCCTGTCTCAGTATAGAGACCCAGAGCAGGTAGCTTATATCTGAAGCTTAATGCATAGGTGGTCACAGGTAAGAAAGAAGATTTGCATCACAGTCCACAAAATCATTCCTGGATATCTGTATTGGGTATCTTGCATATTAGAGGTTTGTAATTTGCAAAGGCTACATTAAATCCAAAAAAATACCATCATAGCTTAACAAAGATGTAGATTGTTGACAGTATACAGTAAGTGTGCAAAATGTCTGTAGTTTAGTAATATCATGGACTGGTTTCAAAAGAATGATTAAAAATCAAATGGTGAATTGCAGTCTAGATGTTCTAAATCAGTCTGGCCACACCAAGAGTTCAACATTTGTTGTTGCAAAAGTCTTGTGGCTAAGAAAATATCTCTGTTTTCTAATATTATCTAATATTATCTCTATTTTCTAGTATTATGGGTAAGAAATCCAGTGCATTCGATGACCTTGCTTCTCACATCATAAGCTAGAAAATACTTAGATGCTCAGTGTACAAGTATTTTTGCATCTGCAGAACAAAGAACAGTTTGAGGACTTGCTTGCTAATAAAATCAATAAAATCTGCCATCATTAATCACCTTGTGCTTTTGGGTTTCTTCTTTACGGAAAAGACCTTTGGCTGTTTTACACTGGTGACAGTTTCTGATATCGATTGAATACACAATATATATGCGTATGCATGTATGTGTATGTATCTGTATCTCTCTCTATATAAATTTCACAATGTATTCGCTGAATAATGAATAATCTATCCTTTCTGTTTCTACAATGTCAGGGAAGCAAGAGACCATCTTCAAGTACCTGTCTCTCTGCACTGACTCTAGAGGGAAGCTAGAAAGCTTCCTGAGGTTAGATTAGCTGATGTTGTACTTGGTTCTTAACTATCACACCTGCTATTTCGACACTACATCTTTGTTGTGGTTTTCTTTTTTGAGCTCCTTCTAACTCCTCAGCCCATTCACTCAGAATGGAAGCATAGGCAAATACTTTAACAGAATGGGATCTAACTTTTGTGAGTGCCCCTGGCATTCGAGGAAAACAAACAGTGGTAGGTGTGGATCAAAAACCCTTGACCCTGCTGTCAGTAGTTCAGTGCTGACTCAAAGGGGGTAGTGAGACCTACGACTAGACTAACACTTAGTGGTTAGACTAACACTTGGGAACCTGCCATGTAAACATTCAAGCATAGGCCAAAACTTATCCTGATTAGCTCCTCTCAGGTGGACTGCAGTGATGTCATAGGCAAAAACAGGTATGAAAAACTATATAAAACTAGGTAAAATTTCCAATGCTGATAACAAACAGCTCTACAGCTTAACTCAAAGAAGACTCTTTGTGGTAGTCTATCAGACTCTGGTCAATCATAAGAAAAAAATCTAGTTGTACGCAGACAGAATTCTGGATAGGATTTCAAACAGGTCTCAGGAAGTGAGTCAGCTCCCTTGAAAAGTGAATGGAAGCTGGAGTTCTGTTTCTGAGACACCTTTCAAATCCTAGCTTGTGTTACAGTATGGCTGTTATCCAACCTTAACTTGGGACATTTTAAGGGTTTTCTTTCTCTTTTCTTTCCTTTTTTATTCCAAATTAAAAGTATGAGGGTCTAAAGTGCATTTACACTGAAGCAACTTTCCACTGACTTTGACATATAAAGAGGTCTTGTAGTAGGTATCAATATGATTTATACTCACTTTAAGACTCATTTCCACCACCTGAGTGGTGTGTAGTAACCTTTGTCGAGATCAGATTCAGGTCTACAGATTCCAGAAAGCAGTCATGTTTGTGTTGCTCAGACCTGCTGCTGCAGAAGCAGAAACTGTTCTGCTTCGGTTAGCAACAGGGAAAAAGGGTTGCCTCACTATCCAAACAAACTGTTCAGTCTCTCTGCATCTTTCCAACATCCATTCTACCTGAGAACATTACATCCAGGAACACTTTTTGAGTCTTTGAGAGAGTGAGGAATAGAAAGACAGAGACAGGAAAGAGAGAGCAGCCCAGAAGAGGTGTTTGGATACTCTTTCTCAAGAAGTAATATAAATAGTAGGGAAATATCACTCAGCTAATGCTTCCTTAATTTTGTAATAGAGGATTTAAAATTGGGAGTAGACCTCTTTAGGAAAATATTCTTAATTTCTATGTAGTTTTGTTTTTTTTTTTTTAAGAATGAAGAGTGTTTTAGAAATCCTAAAAGATCCAAGTTGAATATGTTGCCTCTTCTGATAGAATAAGAATACCATCTGGGCTATGAAAGCAAAGTAAAGTTTTAGTTTTGTTTTAAAAGGGAAATTACTTTATGTTATGACTCATCAGAACAAGTTAATTTTCCTATTATCATGGTTTACCTTAAAGCTATAATTTTACTGTAAAATCCATAACAGTACATCTGGGTTTCATTCTGGAAATGAAGCTGATCTGTAAATATGACCTGAAGCATTTGAAAAACAAAAGAAATTCTCTTTCCCTCATATTTAAAAGCAATGAACATCAATATAGTGCTTTGGCCTGCAGTGATATTAAAGAGTGCCTATAAGCGATTTCAATAATGTTATCTAATTAATTTTCCTGAATTTCTGAGATGTAGGACGAGGATTGTTTATTTAACTTCTTTTACAATTGAATGACAATTAGAAACAGGTTGAATAACTTTCCCAAAATGTTGCCAAGCATCATTTGCAGAGGCAGACTTAAAAAAAAATCTTTTCTCAGGTTCTAATATTATCACAAGTTCCTCTTGTCATTCTTATAATTATGAAGGAATGTGTCCTTTCAATTGACCTTCTTTCACACATAAAAATAAGCTCTGCAACAGTCTTATGTCTCTTCATTTTGCAGCTCCTGGAAGTTCTGTGAAGACTGTTGTATCTCCTCAAAGTTTTTAAAAGATCTCAGCCTGTCATGAGGGTGCTTGACCCTTGCCAGTAACCCAGGTACTCAATGCATCACCTCACTGCCTTCCCGACATGCATATAAAAGTGTGACTTTATATTTCCTTTTCCAATTACTCACAATCTAATTTAAGCTGTGTTTTGCAAGCACTTTTTTATTTTCCCAAATGACAAGTGTATTACCTAAGACTGTCAGCCTAGCTGCCAGCTGCCCAAAGCAAACCCAACAGGCTGTGACCTCATGCATGCAGCACGCAGGATTGAGTATGAGCAGGGGGCTCCTAGGAAATAGATGTGAAGTCTGGGCCCTGTCTTAGCTGCCTTGGTAAGCATGCTTATGATAAACTTTATCTCATTATGAGAGAGAAGGGGGAAATCTTGGTCAAAGTCCAAATCTAGAGCTTATGTTGAGACTGAACTTTTCTGCTCTCCAAGTCTGCCATATCAAATTAGGGAGAATAAAACCGGCTGCTTGCCCGATTATTTATAACATCACAGGAAACTCCGAATGACTTATTAAGGATGGAAATAGTTCTCTTTCCTCAGAAATGGATCTTGCTTTGCCAAGATACACAGTGACTGACTGTGTGTAAGAGTGGTACACAAATACCTTCCACATTGAAAGTTATTAAAATATACATGGTCTCATTTATCAGCACTTAGATGATATGCGTGCACCCACAATAATACTTAAAAAAAGGCTCCAGGGAGCTCTGCTCAATGTTTTTAGGGGCAGAAACAGTCTGATGGTCATAGCAGGAAATTTTGTGTTACATTTATTTCCTAACTCACTCAGTGACTGTGTGGCTAGTTATCCTGCTCTCTGTTCCAGCACCCTTAACACAAGGCAAAAAAGCTGACCTGTAGGTGTTGTGAACCAATCTTTATCAAGAGTTTTGATTCAGAAAATGTGAGTATCTCATTTATAAATTTGACAAAGAGGACTTAAAATGGGAAAATAGCACATAGTATTTGAAAGAGAGCTGTGTAAGATGAGTGGCATTGGCTAGAACCTGTGTCTTCATAGCCTAGTAAATCCAGCTGTGGTATTATTGATAAATAATTCACAGAGAAAATCTGAAAGAGAAAGATGGAAGAATAAAAATTTCATGGATGAAATGAAATTAATTTACCCCATTCCAAAACTTGCACAATATTGCAACTACTTGAGTTCAAAAACAGTGTTCCAAAGGGCACAGATTTGGACATCTGTCCACATTAAACTACAATAACAATTGCAAGAGTCCACACATGTAAGGTTATAAGGAAGTAAGAGAAAGTAGACATTGACTTCAATATCAGGATAATTATATTACATATGGATTTCATTTTTTCTTGTTATATGTAACTAGTGCTTTCTGAACTATCTGTACAAATAAAAATTACTATTGTTGGTTCATCTTGTCACTGCATCCCTTGCTTCATTTGATGGTAGTTTTGTAAAAACGAAGTCTTTCTCAGAGATGTCAAGCTCATTGTAATCTTTGTGAAAGAGAAATGAACAAAACAAACTATCTGTGCTGCTTTGACTTTTTTGTTCCTGATGAAGTTGATAGAGGAAGGGAACACTCACTGAGTTTAGAATAGGAGAGGACTGATTCTTTTTTTTAGATTTCATAGGCTAAATAGAACTTTTTCTGGGGCTACCAATGTCCTTTAATTTCTGGCACTGGCCTGGAGTTCTTTGAAATAACTGTAGAAATTCAGTTTCTTCATTTTTCAAGATATTTTTTTCCCATTAGACAACACTAGGATCTAACTTCCTTCATTCAGCTATTCAGAAGAAGGTGGTGCTGGGCACACATAGAGCCATAGAGCAAGGTTCAATAGGCTTTAGCTTGAACTTTTAAAAATCTGGTTAAGGGTGCAAACCATAAAATAGTACTGGAGGGCTGCTCACTGACTCAGTGCCTCAAAAGTAGATGCAAATCTGAGGAGTGAAATTAATGGTTCAGCGTGGGACACCTAAAATTTCCAGTACAGCCCTCAAACATAATTCAGCCAATATGTTTGATGGTGGATGTCTAATCTACACATTTGAAAATGCCAGAGAGGGAAGCATCTAAAATTTTTTCTTTCTTCTGAATTTAGGCACTTATCCACAGTCCAAATTAGTTTCCGTGGAACTAGGATTTGCAACCAAAATGGTTTCCCTGCACTTCTATGTGTAAGTCATATGAAGTGTCAGCAGACAACTCTCTCACGCTTCTTTTTCAGAAGATAGCCAGCAAGAAGAGGGAGGAGGAGGAGGTGGTATTACTTAACACATTTTACATAACAGTCTTGCTAGGAAAGTACTTGCCGCCTTCTCCTGACCTATTTTTGAATGAAAGTGACTGTGGGAGCTATGCCATGTGCTGCCATTGCTGTCATTGAGCATGAAGTGAGCTTGGAGCACACCTACTGCACCAGACCACTGGGCAAACTTAGCACAAGGACACACTGTTTTGCATCCCAGATGGAGTGAGTGGTGTAACCAAGAAGCAATAAAAAGCCCAATCTGAGAAAATTGTTTTTATTCTGTGTTCTGCAACATGACAAAAATTTTAAGCAAGCTTATATTTAACCTAAATAACATGGGGGAAACCCACCATAACTGTTTAGACATTGAGTTCCAACAGTTCTGCCCTTTAATTTTGAGATTTCTGTACAACTTACTTTTGCGTTTTTTTTTTGTTTGTTTTGTTTTGGTTTTTTTTTGTTTTTGTGTTGTTTGTTTTTCTTTCAGGTGCTGTACATCGTTCTCTTAATGGTTGTCACTGTCTAAGCAGGTAAATGGCAGAATTTTGTTGTTCTGAGCTATCTCACAAAAATATATTGACAAGGAAGACTGCAAGAAAGAAAATGGTGTATGGAAAAAGTGTAGAATCATTTCTGGCTTTCCTCATGACTAAAGAATGATCTTACAAATTCAGAGATTCTTACAAATATCTTTATAGTTCTTTAAAAGGCTATAAGTAAAAGGGTAAATCCTTAAGGTTAACAAGATGGGTAGCAGGGTGGTAAAAAACATGCAGACATACCTGTAAACCTCCTTACCAGGAAATAAAAAGACTAATTCCTTCCTGCCAGGTTTCCTCAGTCTAATTCTTCTGAAAAAAAACTGAACATCCTTATTCAGCACATAAATTCGCAGCCCATTTTTTTTCTTTGATTTTTTTTTGTATATTTTGAAGACTAAGCTGAAGACATGAAATGTCATTAAGTGCAATTAAAGTTGTTTGCCATGTGGAACACATGTGTGCACATCTCAAAGACTTCAATCCTCTCAGCTGATCCCTTGGCTCATAGGCATGGTGTCCAGCAGACAGAATACAGCAGATGCTGAGATAAATAAGGGCAAAAATATGTGATTGCAAGCAATTGAGTTATCCCAGTTTAATGAGTTCCCACAAGGAGTAATTACTTATGATTTTCTGCCTCCATCATAAGGGTGCTGAATACTAACTAGGAGAAAATAAAAGACTGCTGACTATCAGATTTGTTCTCCTTGTTTTTGTTTCTAATAAGATATGACACATCGTAAGCACAAAGATCAACATTGACCCCTTTTAAAGTGTGGTTGTATTTTGCACCTCTACAGATGTCTGGTCAAATTTGTGGGTTATGGGCAATAATCAGTTAATCTACAGAGGTGGCAAGGTAAATGGACTCATTTTGATGAAACTAGAACTTATTCAAACTTCCTCACAGTTGAAGTGAAGCCAGTTCCAAATTTTCCTGAGTTTTTAAGACAGTGTTTAACTGTTAAGAAATTATATATAGAGAAATTTATATGCATATGTATAAATACATATTCATACTCACTTTTATTTTTGCATTTTTGAATTCCAACTGGTCCTTCTCTTGGTATATCTTATTCAAACAGTAAAAGGAAGTTTCAAAAACTTTTCAGAAAAGCCAGCTGTCACTGCATTTCCTGAGCATCTCCACTGTGATCCTCTGAGTCTCTGAAATACTGCTTGGGTCACAGAGGGACATTCTTCACAGGGCACAGTCCTTTCTGCACAGATTATCAGTTGTCTTTATAAAGTCTGGGTTTGAGATATTTTTAGATTAAAAAAAGGGAATGAGCTATAATTTGTTTTCTTTTGTACTATGTGTTATCTGTTTCTGTGGTTTGAAACTAGAAAAGAGTAGTTAAGCTGAGGAAAACTGAGGGACTCTAAAGTTTGATGTCAAGAAATACGAGTCTTCTAAGAGGATCTTATCTATGTTCTTGTTCCAATATTTCTTTAAAAAATTATGATTTTCTATCCACAAAGTATTCACTGTTAAGAAAAATATACCTTTAAAATAATATATTTAATCATTCCCACCCTATTGCTTTCCAGCTTTTTCCATTTTCTTTTGCAGTCCTCAGTCTTAGGCTACTTCTAGAGAGAGACAAAGATAATCAAGAAGAGCTGGAGATCTGCTGATGCTATATGATGACACATTCACAGTTATATAAGTGTCACAGAACTTCTTTCTTGCTGTGACATTTTTCTTAATAAAGACAGTGGTTTTGTTGGAAACTCTGTGCATGCTTATACCAGGGCTAAATTTGTTTCTAATTATCTGGCACAATTGCCATAGCAGAGCATGCTGTGCATGCCAGCACTACACAGATAGAGAATTTGTGAGAAGAGACACATTTGGGATTTAAAATGTGAAAAGCAGCTGAGGAGTTCACCACAAGGCAAGGGTGTGAAAACTTTACTTACAAGTTGTTTTTTTCCCACTGTGTCCTCCCTGCAGCTGATGGAGTAATAGAGTTGTAATAGTTTGGTTACAGGCAGTCAATTAGGCACATAGAGTTACTCCACAGGGTGTAGATTTTACATGAGTGGCTTCTTCATAAATAAAAAGAATTACTGCACATTTTGCTCTTATGTTCTCCATTTCTAAACATCACTGCATTGTTTATTCAAAATCTTTTCATATTCATATGCAAGGTCTTTGTTTCCTTTTCTGACCTCTTTACTACCAGAGTAGATTGAAACAAACTGGTTTGTGATATCCCGCTCCCTAACACACTGCACTGTTTTTTTCTTGCATTAGTGGTACTTGAATCCACACTTTAAAGTGTCAGTTTTGAACTTAAAGGAAGACCATGAATCTGAAAGAATTAGTAATGTTGAATTGTTATTATGAATCTTGAAGCTGGTATTGCACTATGTGGTTTTGAAAAGACAGTGCCGTTGTAGATACTTTTAAAGAGGGATCAGTTTAAGCTTCTCACAGTCACAAAAAGTGAAAGTCAAATATTATGTTACACCTTTTCCATATGAACAAGGAATTAAATGTACAGTGTATATGCACAAATTATTCCAAAAAAAAAGGAACGACAGTCACAATCCTTACTTCACCAAGAAGTTGAACACAATTCATAGACTTGTAAGTACTGAGAAAGAACATACATGGCCTGTGCTGAAAACACATTTTTAACTATTTTCTGGTCCGTGTAAATGTAGATGCATGCATATGTGTATATACAAAGAGAGAGCAACATAGAGATAAAGAAAATATAATATTTTCATGATATTTTAAGTATTAAAATAGGAAGTAACTAAGAATCACAGGCAAAATCAGGATTGCCCCATAAATCATGCTCCTCTTTAGCACTTTCTCCTGTCCCCCAGCTCCAATTTATACATTCCAGTCATTGTAATCTCTAGTCAACACTTTTTCCTTTTATCCCCACCCCCATGTCCTTCCCCTCTTCTCTCTTGTCCTTCTCCCACTGAGGTCTTAAAGAGGAATGTGGGTGGGATTGAGTTTAGGCAGCAGGCAGACAGCAGGAAAATGCTGTATATACAAATGTGTCCCATGTGTCCTGACATGTCCTTGCCCTGCAAATGGTCACACTTGTTGTTGACAGGATGACAAACTTCAGCCCAGAATCAATGACCATAATAAGACAATGATGTCACTGGCTCAGTCAAATTACAGATTGTTGTGGAAGAGGGAGCGCAGCTATGGTATGAATGCAAACATCTATAAGAAGTATTTTATTTCATACGAAGATTATTTCATGTGAGATATTTTCCCTATCTTTTCTCTCTTTTTCAGTATTTAATATAGCTTCTTTACACTGTTGATTTATTTACAAATAATGTCATTCATGTCTATAACACTAGGTATATATATGGGTATAAATACAATGCATATGTTGATAGTCATTGGGGGTCTTTTTAAAGAGTAGTAAGTATTTTTAAAGAGTAATAGGTATACTTAATAAATAATAAGTATTAACAATAATAAATATTACTCTTTTTAAAGAGTAATAAGTTATAAAAGACTAAATGTCTGGCTAGAAAATTTTGGATGTTGCTATTTGGATGTTGGCACATCCATTGCTATTACACCTAACATTTGCTAGGTTCCATAAAACACTGCCAGTCTCTGCACTGTTGCCATGCATTCAACCCTCTCTCTAAGAAGTGGGATTTTATAGCATCTAGTAAGGAGTAAATATTTATGTATATACACACACAGACACACAAAATATATTTATTTTGGTCATTTATTTATGCAAAAGGAAAAATGACTACACAAGGGAACAATATAGAAAATATCTTTCTATACTTTGGGGTACATTATTTAACAGATCTGTTTGTTTCAGAATGGAGTATATCTACAGAAGTATAGCTATTACTCAGCTTGAATATTATTTCATACAGTAATTTTCTTTTTGAATGATGGCCACTCATTAACTGATTTTTTATGGAAGCTGCAGCAGGGGAGTTCAGAAAAAAGATATGAAGGGGAGAAGAGAATATTATCACTCTCCAGTCCAGAAAGAATGTGTTGGATATAGGAGTTAGAGTGTGCTACATGTTATCAGTGTTGCCCAGGCTGCTTTCGTCCGAGTAAGCTCTAAACAGGAGCTGCTTTTCATAACTACTGTACAGGATACAGAACACAAATTTCTAATGCACATCTATGATACAGTGGCTTGGACAGAATCCCCACACCATGACTGACTGGAACAGTGGGATTGCATTTCTGCAGATTTATCTGTCAAGAATATTCTCATTTTCTTACAAACACCCTTTAAGGCTTTGATTCCTGAGACAGATAGCATTCCTTGGACCCCTGTAGAGCACTGCCAGTCACAGGGACACCTGATTCACCATCCAGCCTAAAGATGGAATTTCTGCAACACTTTAAGCCTTTTCCAGAGAAAGGTTTGCCTGGTAGCTTAGAAGTGGCGTTTAAGTAAGTGCAGACACAGCTAGAACCTAGCAGAGTGAACAGAAAGAGGAAGCTGTATGGAAAAATAAAGTGATTCACTAGTCTATAACACAGCAGCATGTAGTGAAATTAAAAGCAGTCCCTTACAGCTCAGAGCCTGTCAGCTGTCAGTGATGAGTTTAGAGCAGCTATATGAAGAATTCCATCTTGAAGGTCAGAGGTGAAGAGGATAATGATTGGAGTTTGATGGAAGAATCTTTGTCCCAAAAGTAATAAAGAAAGAAAAAAAACCCTCTTCACTTTTTTGTTTGTTTGTTTGTGTCCTGCTTCCTAAGGGTGTATACTGTTTAAATTTCTAGTGTATGTGGCTTTAATATGTAACAATTTTATTCTACAATGTATTCAAGAATCTGTACTTGAAGATTACTCCCCATCACAACAGCTTTCTAGGCAATCCCGTCCAATTTGCATAATCCACAAGATATAGTTTTATTAGAGGGCTAAAATCCGTCTGATGTATATCAAATTACCTGCCAGGGCTATCTCAGTGTATGAAACTGAGATTGTAATCAGCTTTGTTAACTGTTTTGATAAATGTTATTATTTTCTACAGAATATATTTTAGCCAGTTTTAATAAGAATAGTTGAAATCAAATAGTCAACCTCCTCAAGTTTTCAGCTGAAGGCAGCAATGCCAGCTCAAATTTCTGTATTTGGATGGAAGAACAGGGTTTACCACAGTGTTTTGTTTTTATGTTTTTAATTGAATTGAAAAATATACTTGAAAAACACCACCTAGACCACTTCTGTCTTCCAGAGGCATTCTACATTGCCATCCACTAAGAGAAGTGATAAGGTAATGTACTCCTCACAACTCTGAATCTAAACTTTTTCCGCACACGTAGGGTTTTCTGTTCATGCATAGGAGAAGGAGCTGGACAGTTGTGCATTTTAAATCAAGATGGTCAGTTACTCTGACTTTCCATAGACTATTTTCTAGTCTATTGTGTTCTGATATAGGGAATCAAACCAGATATCCGTTCTGGACAAAGAACCAGGTTGGTTGACATAATTCACATGTTTCCAATGCACACTGAGTCTCCTACACACCAGTTTCACTAACAACTTGGCATGCATTCAGTGGTTGTATCACTTCAAGGGATAGAGGTTAATAGGAAAGTTTTTAATGCTGAATTGTGTTTCCTGAAACTGCTTTGCTTAGGGGATCAGTGCACAGGCTTCCTGGAGTTTCCTTTAATTGTTTGTAGAGATGTATGTTGCAGCTACTGAACAGAAACACTGTGAAACAGATAAATTTAGTGGGGTTTGATTTATTTTGACATTTTATTTTATAATTTATATGTATACCAGGCCTAGTGTATTTAACTCTGCTATGAATAGACTGTGAGTAGTGACTTCCTAGGCCAAATGTGACAGACCATCACCACAGACTACTACCTATCAAACTTTTTCAGCAGTTCAGTCAAGAGCAGTGTGTACTTCTGAAACTGAGATTGCAGACAAAATATCTGCACTGCAGTCATGGGTACACTCAGTGTTGTGCATAGTTAGGTGATAAATTTACTGAGCTGTCAATGTTGTAATCTAAATGTACAATATTAATGTCAACTCTATTAGGTGGGACTGATGTTTAGAAAGAACCATAATTTTTAGGAAAGCCTAATTCACGCAGTCAATATGCTATCAGAATGTCTAGAAGACAGCATTACAGGAGATGCTACTGCTGTATCCTTCTTCAAGATGTTTGGAAAACTGCTAGCAACAGTCATACTAAGCAATACAGTGAAATCTTTCGTCTTTCTTTTTACTTAATCCCACTCCTGGAGCAATGGTCCTTTGCATCTTGTGCACAGGGGCCAAAATCAATGCTAAACAGCAGTATAGAGGTGAAATAAAGGAGGAATATTCTGATTTAGCCAGACATAGGGAGGGATACAATACAGAGATTTATGTAACTAATACCCATGCACCTCCTCAGATGATCATTGCCTTATTTTTCTGCCCAGGCTTTAAACCGCTGACATTCAGCTGGCTACTTTATTTATTTATTTGTCTAAATGTTAGAGATTATGTTTCAAAGTGTAGCTTTGCAATCTTTCTGTACCATTTTTCAGCTGGCTTCTCTCATTGCAATATCATTGGGGCAATAAGTATGTCATCCATCCTTAAAAGTACTTAAAAAGAAAAGATAAAAAAGGCAACACAAAAGGAGGTAAACCTTTCACCTCTTCAAAGAGAAGGTATTCACAAGATAATTTCTGACTTATAACATCATATGCCACTAATAGTACCTCAATTGTTTCAAGAGGGCTTGGCCAACATTCTAAACAATGATAACCTACATTTAGCTGCATCCAGTAGGTCAGACATGAATTGAAGTACCCACTAGAGACTATGGCCCTTATCTTTTTCGCCTAGGATGATCCACCGTTAAAGCACTTAAGAATAGGTCTTGTCATCATAACTCACTGGCTTACTTTCAGGGGCTTGTCATCAGCCCAATATTTGCAACAAGCTTTCCTCTTGAAAGAGAAAAATGGAAGAAAATACTTGCTTGAAGTTTAAATTCACTCTGAAAGAGATGACATCAATATATTTATTTTAAGCATTGTGTATTTAAAGAAAAGACTGTATCGAATTCTTGTAAAGACTGTATTGAATACTTGTAAATGGCTATGAATGTGAAAAAACTTGTGCTGAAAGCAAAATATGATGAATCTGGTCCTATGTCCATTACATATAAAGAAAAAGTTACCATTTACTTTAATGACAGAGGAGTAAGTTTTATTTCTCATTGACCACCACTGATTTAAACATAAATTCTGCCAACTTGGCTAACATGGAAAGCATTGGAGGGAGGGGACAGGGAGGTAGAGTTTAGTTACTACTAGCTAAGCAAAGCAAAATCTACAACAGTGATTTGTGAGTTTAGGACTCCAGGATAGGGTATTTTAGCCCATTACCTGGAGGGGATACACCCCCTCCCCTGCCCCCCTGCCTCAGGGTCCCAGGAGCCCAGCAGGGACTCACACAGAGACCACAGGAGAGGAGACGAGCGAGAGAGAGTTTATTGTCTGGCTAGGAACTTATATAAGTTTCAGGGGCATCTAAAAACTGACCAATAGAAAAATCTCTGGAGGTTTACAAAACTCACCAATAGAAGGGAAATGTTAAGAACCAATAGAAAAGTGTTAATAAAACCAATAAGAAGACTTCTCTTTATCTTCCCAAGGATATTCTTTCATACAGATAACTGTTGTCCAGGGGGATTTTGGGAAGAAGAAACAGTGAGTTGGCAAGAAACTGCAAAAAGCCATTTTGAAACCTGTCTAAACAACATTAAAAACTTCAGTTTTCACAACATTTGTGCTGTTTTCTTCACCTCCTTCACCAGTCCATTTCTGAAAGGACCTTTTCCATCCTAAGTAGGATGAGTCCACTGCCACAAAAATCCACACTAGATGTTTCAAATAAATTCACTTTTATTTTGATTATGCCCTTTTTTTCTAGTGAACAGGTTTCACTAGAACAGCAAAAATTCAGCACACATTATAAATTATTTGCAGAAAACAGATATCTTATTCACACTCTTGAGAATTCATATCAGGATTTACATGCTTGTGTCAAACATGATAACTCTGTTTTAGTCTGTCAGTGGTATGATGACTCAGCCTACATTATGATGAACAAATATTTCCCAAAAACTTTATAACTTTATAAAGAAGAAAGTATGTGACCGAAAAGAAAAAATATTTATCTCAGAAAAGTTAAGTAAAGAAAAATCACATAAGTCTCTCACATATGAATTAGCAGGTTGATCTAAGGAACGTAGTCTTATCTCAATTTAAGCTTATCTTAGCATGTGTTAAAAGCACAGTCAAGTCTTCTCCAGGATTATGCTTGATGTTACTATCTAGTTAACATGTGAGTTCCCAACCTTTTTTTGGTGCTAAGAAAAAAGGGTTAAATGTTCATCTTTAATGTCCTAGCATGGAAGAGATTGTTATATAATTTACTTTGATATGTTGCTTGGAGCAATGTTTATATTGTTTAGTTTTCAGCACTTAACTTTTGTTACTAATCAGGGGGCTTATATTCTCACATAGTTAATTGAGAAAAAATGAGGTACCTCTTCATAACACATTTCAGAAGTTGAGAATTAGGATCTTTGTCTGAAAAAGAGGGAGGAATAATCCAGTTTTTTGAATTTTCAATACCTAGACATAGTAGGTAAGTATTTAATCATGAATTTATGTATGTGTGGTGTAAGTATTTCTGCATACTTACAGACTGAAATGGTCATCTTCAGTTCAGTGAGTCTTTTGATGCTTCATCTTTGATATTTCATGACAAGTTGGTATATATATGTGTGTATCATAATGACTTAAGTGATTTCCTTACCATATATCCATATACAAAAGTCCTTTGAATGAGGAGTGACGAACATAGGAGTTTCCAGTAACAATAGGAACCATTCTTCTGTGCTGAAGGCTTGTCTTTTCAGTAGAACTGAACATATCTTCTTGGTACTCAACATCAAGAATATCCAACAATGCCCAATTTTACTTCACTAGAAAAAAATATGAAGCTGAATTTAAGGAGGAGTAGTCTTTTTGAGAGCAAAAGAAAACAAGCTGATAAAAGGTCATTGTTATCTTTTGACATGAAGTTAAACAGTCTAGATTTGATTTGTTTCATAATATTTGGAGTTGGTTTCTTTGAACATAAAATATCTGGGTTGCTGTGTAGCCATATTGCTTGCTAAAAGAATTCTTATCTTTATGTCTAATTTCTGAGTTATATCATTTGAAGCCCAGGCATTGCTCATGTTATTCATCTTAAGCATTGAAAATAATTAAAGTATTTCCAAGGAAGTCTTGAGAACCAAGTGCCAAGCTTCAAGGCAAGGGAGAGTTGTCTGCAGATTGCAAATTAAGCTGAAGATAAACCATTTTGGTGTGCAATACCCAAGAGAAGACAAGGGGCGCAAGACAAAGCAAATTTCATCATGTGATAAGTACTGAACTAATGAAAGTTGCCATGTCATAATTTTGGACAGGGATGGATTTGGCTGCTACTTTGCATCTGGGGTATTGATAAATCTGTGTGATCTTGTGTCTTACTTGTGCTAATCTAAGTGTAAATAAAAACTAAAATTACAAATTCTTTGGCAGACTAATTTCACAGAGTTCTGTTTTTTCGTAAGTGATGCCTTAAGCCCCTAATGCTTTTTTATTTTTCTAATATTTGTAAGTTTTATAAGTAGTGAAAATAGATTTTAGAAAACAGCAAACCCTCCTCCCTGTCCCTTGTTCCTTTCCCTTTTCCTAGCACCCTTGATTATACATTCCCTAACCCTTTTACCCCAAATCTAGTAGAAATGTTTAGTCTTTTGTCAAGGCAAGGCCTAGATAGTTGACAGAACAACATATCAGGGCCTAAGCCACAGAATATGGTCAAAAATTAGGTAACCATGTACCCTTTGTGCTCTGATGATGGTGAAGATGGGATGAATGGGGGGTCCCAAAGTACACCCCAGACTCATTTTAGGGGGGTGGACCCGGGGCGGACCAGAGTAAAGGCCACAGGGTGGACACATCTGGGATTGGATGGATGATATTATAAAAAGTAACCTCTCAGGCACAGCGGCACGTGTCCTGTAACATCTTAACCTTGGAAAATAAACCCTTCTCTTATCTCACCCCTAACGAACTGCTCTGGAGAATTTTTCAGCACCTAAACACAGCGGCAACATAAGATATAGAAGTCATATATTCTATCTATCTCCTGTCATACTGATTACTTCAATACTTTGAATAACACTTAAAACCAGGCAGTTTACAAAATAGAAGTGGCATTACCTTTTATACTGGGATGAAAAAAATCACCTATAATTTAAAAAAAAAAAAAAAGGAAAGAGGTCAATGATGTAGATTTAATTACTTTATCCTAAGAAAATGAAATAGAGAGAAATAATTGCTTGGAAATTATTCATATTTAAGTTGTTGTATGCCAGCTATTCTCTGCAATCCTCAATCACACTTTCTATTATTTTTTTGTGTTAGTGCAGCCCTCAAAGAAAAATACTATTTCAATTTTCCATGCTATATTCAAGTTTCATATTGAAAACAAATGTGAACCTTCTTTAGAATAACAACCTTATGTTACTTTTTCCATAAGCATTTTTTTCCATTTTCTCTTTTAAGTCTCTAATTCTTTCTGTCTGATTTTATTAAGTGTGTGAAAAGGTAGGCAGGCTGCCCAGGTCTTGGAAATTAAAGTTCCCTAAGTAGCTCAGGTGGTTGCATGAAATCCAGAAGCTCAACAGCTAAGAAAGAAAGAAAGAACATATGAAAAGATGATCCTACTTCGTTTAAGAAGAAATTGAGGACATCCTCATCTACTGATATCTCTGCAAACTGGATTCTGAAGTCTATTTATCATGGTGGTAAAATGAAGAGGGAAATTCATATGAAAAGTTAGGCATGTATTTGGCATTCTGCGGAGAAAGGAAAAGTCATACAATCCTTTTTTTTTCACTGATATGGAAAGTATAAAAGCTGTCTCTTTTAAAAATGCAGTGTGTTTGCATGACACTGGGAATGTGAATTATGTAGATATTTAGAGCTCTGTCCACACCATTAACATCATGGTTATTTCTTCTCCTGTTCACAGATACTCTTACAAACCAAATAGCAGGTTAGATGAAAAATGTGCTAAAATTTAAAGTTCTGGTCACAAAACTCAAGAGTCCTGACAGACCAAAACATCCTGAAACTTCCCATCCCAGGCAAAAGGCACTGTGAGGAATTGGATTCTTTTTATTGCCCAAAAACTTTGCTACATTTCAGCACAGAACCAAAAATTACAAATCTGTATTTTTTCAAAAGCAAAACATACAAAAAATTACACAAATCTATTTGATAAATATAATAAACAAAATCAAAAGTTTGTTGAAAAAATGCACAAGTTTCAAGAAAAAAAGTTTCTTGTATGATTTTTTCTGTTTTTCTGTGTTTTAAAAGCATCATTGTATATTTCTTGTCCTTGTGTTTCACCACTTCCAGTCCGTATACATTTTCATCTTTAGTTTGAGTCATTCTGGCTGGAGACTGCCTCATTTGGATTGCAACATGCTGTGAAGACTTTTTTTTTTTTTTCCATCACAATTGATAAATGAAAGTGATTCAAATAATTCAGTTTCAAGTTATGGAAAACTTGGTCTGATGACTTATTTGACCTCACAGTGTTCCCTAAAGTGCCATATGCCAGTTGTTGCACTTAACATACATGCAAATATATAAGATTGATCCAAAATCACCACACACAATAAAGCACTAGGAGTTCATTTTAGATGGCCTATGGTCAGTGCTGAAGGCCTATTTGTGCTGGGACTCCACATAGACTCATACCTTTATCTGGATGAATCTCCTTTTCATTTAATGAAAAACCCACACTAATACTATGATTTATGATACCAAGTTCACAGCGTGATCTGGACTGTAGACAACAAATCTCAGAAATATGACTTCTGATGTGTGTATATTTATACTTTTGTAAAACAACTGTGTATATATACAGAACTAAAAACACTTAGTGATAGTGATAGAGGCATATTAATGAAAAATGATAATTTTCTCAATACATATTTCTGGTTTACTCTGATTATTTCTGTTTTCTCTACTTTAGTAGCTGGGCAATTTACATGTCCATTCTGGTTTATAGTTTTCAGACTCAAGGCTTTTATAAGGTGCACTTTATTGTCATTAACTTTGAATATTAAATTATAATATTGTAAGGGCTCCATCACTGAATTGCACAGCTGTCACATATTTTATTATCATTTCTTTCATGTGCTCAGTTAATGAAACATATGAATGATAGTGAAAATTAAGATAATGGCAACATAAAATAATAATGCAACTATTTCCTATGCTATTGTTCATCATTCATCTGAATAAAGCTTGCACATTTGAGATATTTCTTCTTCAAGGAGACTAAAGTGAGTTAAGAGACTATTGACGACCTCCCCTCAACCTTCTTTTTTGATTAAAATTAAGGTTAGCACCATCAGCTAACTTGCTTTCTCGTTTTATCTAGGCAGACAGGTTCTGAGGAATGGAGCACCTCATCTTCATGTGTTCTTAATCTACGATATATGACAATGAGGATGTGTTAGATTCTTAGAATTACAGGAAATTGCTGTTATGATTTCTTGTAACAACAAGTGATCAAGCCTTTAGTTTCTGTTACAGCCTCTTACAGCCACAGAGTTGAGTTTTACACACAATCAGAACAGCTGCAGAATTGCCCCAAAGCTTCTCTGAGGTGCCATTATAAAAAATCCCCTACAAAGTTGTGTCTGATTCCAGTGTGAAAGAAACATGACCAAAACTTTAACGATATGGTTTAAAGGCAAGTTTCTATGGTAAGGACTGAATGGGACTCAATGTGTTTGTTCTTATGCATTATGTATTGTTCCATAAGGCTTATGTATAATGCATAAAGACATACCTATTCATATAGATACATACAAATCTGAGTCTAATGAAAAACAATAAAACTGCAAACACAGATGTTTTTTAAAAACTTATCCAGATGCACTTACCAAATTATTTTTTTTAAAAAGTAGAGTATAAACTCTTTAGTGAGAAACACATCTCCACAAGACTTACACCAGTCCACCGAGGCTTAACAGAGGAACTTAACAAAGGGAAAACTTTATGTCTAGATGTTTAGGACTCAAATGAAAACTTCATTGACTAATGATGAGACTAACAACAACCATAATGACTAGGGACTTCATCCAGGTTTCTAAAAGAAAAATTTACAAAAGCTGCTTAAAACATGAAAGTCACAAGTGGAATTGAGTAACCCACTTCTGGTACGTTTGCGTAAGGCTAGGTATTTTTTATTGAATTTGCAATTACTTTAGGCTGAATCAAAATTTTTATGTTACATAAATGTAAAATCAGCTCATTTTGACATATACTCAACCAACTGTATTGGCATTTTTGAGACATTATGCTTTTAATTCTTGTAAAGACAGACAGGGACAAAGAAAAGCAGTATTCATATACGAACTGGAGGAATGAGCCCTTTTGCTGTCCAAAACCCCACTCAAGACATGAGAGAGACAGGCTTAAATATCCCATTTGCTTCAAGGGTCAGTTCCCCAGATTATCTGTATCTTTAATTTGTGATTAAGTATTCTAGAACTGAGAGTTGACAACATCTTCTGGTATTACTATTTTATTTTCTAGGAATGCACAATACCTTTTGAAGGAAAAGAGAGAGAAAGAGAGAACAGTCTAGTGGCATAATAGCTGATATCTTTGCCTTGATTTATATTTATTTTCTGTTAAATTTGTTAAATTCCTTTTTTTGTTTCTGGTTTTTTTTGGTTTTGTTTTTTTTTTTTTTTTGGTGTTTGTTTTTGTTTTTGCTGGTAATTTTACAGTGGCAAGTGGGGATATCAACACGTTATTTGTGCAGGCAGACACAAAGCCAGTGATAAACTCACAGCTAGTAACAATCAGTCTCATTCCTTAGCATAAAATACTGTGCCTGGTTTGACTCAGTTGCAGTGGCTGGCTAACATTTATATTCTGGTTGGACAGGAAATGTGAACACAAAGCTCATGTCTATGAAATGAAATATTATTCACAGAAATTGATGAGCCCAGAGATTTTTAATATTTTTGAGTTTATCAGAGTTCTTTATGGTATGGTAGATAGTAAAAAACATTTTCAGTCTTTTTCAAGTGTCTCATTCATGTAAATGAAATTCACACCAGAAAGCAGAATGTAGTCAGACTGTAAAAGTTCTTAATTTTTGAAACTAAGTGTGAAGTAGAAGCTTCAAACTGTAGTTATAAGTTCTGCAAAATAGCTTAAGAGAAATACTAAGTAGAAATCTCATGCACATTCACCCAAAGCAGTCATTAGAGCAAGACACAAAACAAATGACATTTTTTTTCCTTTACAGGATAGTTTTTGAAGATGCTATCGACAATACACAAGACAAAATATTTGAATCATGCTTTAAAAACTTTTGATGTTTGCCATTATGTCATGCAACAGTTAAAAGAAAACAGAAATCATGCTGGCTCAAAACAAAAATTGGAGACTGTTAGACTTTACAGGTGAAATTTACTAAGATAAACTGCAGCCACTTAAGCATCATAAAAGTTTCAAATTAGGTCAGAGATTTAACAACTTTAATACTAGCTGGATAAATCCTGACTGATTCCAAAGTGACTGTTACCAATCATATATCTGTATCACAGTATCCCCCACATGAATTTAGAAGTTCCATTAAATTAGCTGTTGTACAAAGCAAATATTTTTTAAAAAAAATTGATTCATGAAGTTTGCTTACCAAAGTGTGCCACTGAGGTGATTACTGAGAGACAGCACAAATGAATAACTCTAATCATGCTGACAGATCATTGTCTTAGCACACCGACTCCTGACACAGTTCTCTGGGGGGACTCCATAGACAATGAGGTGATATGATTCCTTTTTACAATATATAGAAAGGAACAAAAGTCCAAAAATACAGGATGAAAATCTTTACTCTGTAGTGTTGTTGGAATCCTAATGGAAACACAGAAGCCAACAACCAAATACTGAATGAGAGAAAATACAGAGGCTGGGAATTAAAGAAGAATAAAAAAAAGACAAATAATCTGTTTTTGGTCGTCTACCAAAATAGCAAAATAGCATCAAGATAGAGAGAGAGAAAATAAGGTATGACACATTTAAAACAAGATGCAAAGAAAATTGCCTTTTCAGCAGCCTTTGGATGACATAATTATCAATTATATCAATAAACATATACAACCAAAGATTTAATTGTGAAATGACAGTAATGAGGGACAATTAGTTAAAATTTATGTTTTCTTATTAAAAAGTAGTTTGATGTGCACTGAACTTCTAGATATCATGCATATGCAACATGGTGTACATAATGAAGGTCACTATATTTTCCTCCGCTTTCAATGACAGAACAGTTTTTATTGTGCTTTTCCCAGATCTTTGCTGCAAAATAAATTTACTCTCCTTCATTTGCAAAATTTATTTCCAATAAAACTGTGTGGAAGTATTTGGAAAAGAATTGGAAAAACATGCAATATATGCTATGTTTCAGTATCCATTTTCATTAGTACCTGATGCACAAGGTGGTTGGAAAACAGGTTATAATTACAAACTGCTGAAATTATCTTCCTTCCAAGTCTGGGTATTTAAACTTTGCCATACAGTGTGAGGTATTATGGAAAACATTAGTGAAATTCAGACACAAGACTTTGTCAAAAGTTAAACTCCCACCCTGTATCTATTTCGCTTGCTTGGGATTAAGTTAGCTAGAAATTTCCATTTTAGCATCCACAATAAAGTTAACATGACCAGTTTATATCATAATAATATAAAAAAATAACAAGCTTAATATTTTTATTTTTCTAGCAGCAAAACTTAATGATTTGCATAGAATTTCTCATACTACTTTTGAGTTTTTTTAAAGTTGAGAGTTTGAAGACAAACTCTGGGATAGGAAATAACATATAAATTAAAACAAAAGGGAATTTTCATTCCTCCAGACTAAAAATGTTGGCTATTTTGTGAGCTATAACTATAAGGTCTCAAACTTTTTTCGTTTGTACCAAAAGGTATAGAAAGGTGACAGCTTAAATGTGCTAAATAATGAATCAGGGTATGTGTTTGAAATAATAATTTTAAAAAGGTAAAATTTGCTGTAAGTACTCTTGATAATATTTCCCCAAAGTAGTGCCAAGTAATGAGACAATTCTGTAACAACTTTATCAAATTTGTAACACTTTTTGTTTCAACTTAGAGAAATTAAAACAATAAATTAGTACACAAACACAGTCTGCTTTAGTTGATCTCAAAAGATGAAAATAATAAAAAAAAATCTTCCTCTTTATAACAACAATTCCCTATTATGAACATATTTTTGTTGCCACTGTCACAATAAAGACCATAAATGGATAACAAAAAAAGAGCCAAGCACAGAAAAGTAAGCAAAAGTCATGTCTGTATGCAGCAAAACCCATGAATGTATAGCTATTTAGTTGGTGAAGACCCAGCTCTTCAGTAAAGCACTCTTATAGAAGCCATTAAAAACATAACAGAGAAAATAGCTGATGGATTCCCTTGAAACCTTATTAGAATGGGTCAACTCACTCTCCTGAACAAGGCAAGAAAATAGTCACCAGCTGAGTAAAGCCAAAGGGTGACATAATGATGGATGGCCAGATGGTTTTACCACAAAATGAATAACCTGTCCCCAAACAGTAGAACACAGTTCTCAAGCATAAATATACCGACCCAGTCTGCAAGAGAAAAAGGAGAATAAGCTGGTTTAAATTGAAAGCCCTCACAATTATTATTATTTCATATACTCTCAGTGATTCTATCCAGTGAGGAAAGAGAATATGAATAAAAATCAGAACTGTGCAAGTTCTTTTGCAAATATTACTTTCTTTTTTATCTTCCTTGATGTATCAATAACTATATTTTGTATCTTTTTTCTTAAATTCACACGTTTCTTAACAAGCAATGTTCAATCATCTATCACCTCTTGAATGAGTTTTGTTCTGAATGTAATTTTGAAGGCTTGTGTTTTCTTCTCTCAGGAATACAATCAGTTTGGAGGAAAAATTTTTTCATTAAAAATATAGAATTCTTATTATTTAACATAAATATCTGTGGAGAAGAGATCATTTGAAGGCAGGGGTTTTTTTTTTATAATTCCAGATTCTGGTTTTCCATCTATCACTGCCACCTTAATAAATTTTAAAACTTTTATTCAATCCTTATCAAAAGGTACATGAAGGGTTCCAGTGTATTCTGTTTCTTTTCATTTGAAAATGTTTAGATGGGTACAGAAGATAAACTCTATTATTTGAGAAAAAAGTAGTCTGAGTCCAGAAGTTCTATGTGGAATGCTGCATCATCAAAAGCAACAATGGTATGCCCTACCTCTTTCCCAGATGATTATTTGATGATGCAGAAGGTAACTTTGGGTCTTGATGGAAGGATTAATGGAGCTGTGATGGAAAGAATCAGAGAAATTTCTGTAGAACAGTTAAAAGCAAAGTCTCATTTTGAAGTTATGTTGAGAAACACAAATTCTTATAAAATAAGATTTTATTTATTCCTCTGCTCATAGCATATTTTGCTCTTCATTTTATTTTCGGCAGTAAAAAAAGAATGAAAAAGAAAACATAATTTTTTTTTTTTTACAATATATTTTTTCTCATCTTTCTGAGAATTTGAATGATTCTGAAACAAAATCAAGATTTTGGAAAAAAATTAAAGCTTGCAAGTAAAAAAGTCAACATTATATTTTTCTCTAACCTTTCTTTTAAATGAAAATTCCTTCTGAATCTAATTCATTCTAGTGGTTGGACAGAATCCAATCTGACCTTATATGACTAGAGCACTACAACTTTACACATATAAAACACTCAAAGCATCACCTTTAAAGAAAAATTTTCTAAAAAGAGTAACAATAGGCCTTAAGCATTAAATACATACATATGTTCATATGGCAGAAGCATGCATACAACAGACAGATGAATGGTTTAAGAAAAATGTATTGAATCATTTTTCATGGTTATATAACTATGTCTACATTATGGGGAAATTCAAATCTTTCTTATATTGTCCGCAATATATCTGTCTTTGGAAGTTTTGCCATGGTAAAAGTCCAGTAGAATACTACCACTTGCTTTGCTGTATCAGACAGCAATCTCTTTTTTCTTTCATGCTCCTTGAGTTCGTGATCCCTTTCTCCCCTCAGTCAAATATCATTCAGTTTCTTCCTACTACTTCTTGTCTGCTTGACTTCATCCCGTGAGCACACTGGAGATACAAACTGTGAATCACCTTCGTCTCAAAGGCTTCACTTAGAACCATCATCAATATATATTCTTGGAACAATGAAAGGAAAGTGAATCAGGGAGTGCTGAGTGTGTCTGAGAAGAGGAATTGTCAGCCAGAAAGGAGGATGAAGAGACTACAATAAATTGTTTTGGGGGGTTCTGTTTGTTTGTTTGTTTTCCCTCAAAATAAAAATCCTTCTGGCAGCCCTGAATGAGATAAATGTTCATAAAATTAGTTCATAAATTAGTATAGATGATGATTACCTGCTTTAGTGAAGGGTAATTCTACACCATTCAGATAAGCTTTTGATCCCTCCCCCTGAAGCTACAGCGAGGAATTTGGATTCATCAGTTGTAACCAGTGATGAAATGAAGCAGAGCCTGTTTTAAATGTTACAGCAGTATAAACTAGAATAAGCTTTGTGAAACTTCCAAAATCTGCTGAGTGTGTGTATTTTTTATTTTATTTTATGGGACATGAGGCGAGAGAGTAAGCAGTTAGGATTGTAAGTATCAAATACGTGGCAGCTTATCTGCAACAATATCTCAGCCACAGACTTGTAGGTTGTTTTCGGATCCCTCTGAGGCCCAGAATATTTCTTTGCACTGTTAGAATCTTGAGACATTGGAGGATAACTCTCCAAAGTGAGGTGGAAAAAAAAAGTACTTATTCCTTGTTAACACTACTTCAACTCCAGAACAACATTTAAATATACTAGTCTGAACTATACTGAATTTTTTCTCAACATTTTCTATAACATACTTAAAATATAGACATATTCAACTGAGTTTAGCACACAATGCGGATTTTAATTGTATCAACCTGAAGCTACCATTTATACTATGAACAAAAGATTTTTTTGTCTTCATTCCTGAAAACTTTATGGCCTGAAAATATTTCTTCTTAGAATTATCTTCACATGTCTTAAATTACTGTGGAGGAGTCGAATGCACTCACTAAGATGTAGAACTTGTATCCACTGCCCGTGTTTTTAGTATGGTACATATATTAAATCACATTAGCTTAGAAACCAGAAGATACCTCTGATAGGTTTTTGCTAGTGTAAGCTTGATTCCATGCCCATGTTTTTCTTCACTGAAGCAGTAAGCCACTGAACTTTTCTTGAACTCAGATTCTCTGAACAGTACAGCCCATATTTGATGCAATCCATCCTGTTCATATTCAATTTGTATTTCTTTTAACTTTAAAAAAAATACTATCACTTACTACACAGCTAAGCAAAAAAGGCTGCAACTGGTTCTGTTACTTGGTCAAGAATCTGAACTCTATTAAAACATGTTCCAGGAAAAACCATTTCAAAAATTGCTATTCCACCCTTTAACATTTTTTCCACAAACTCTGAAAACCAAGAAGACAAAAACCTCTGAAATGAAAATTCTATATTATGATCAATAATTCATGTTTGAACTGTTATTCCAATAGCAAGACTCATGACATTAGCAAATGGTTAAAAAAAGGTATATTATTTTCTCAAGTGTATTACATTAGATCTTCTTTATTTAAAAAATAGAGTTTATTTCTTAAGAGCTTGTTTTCCAAAAAACTCTTGGTTTTGGTTCTGCAGAAATGATAAAGAAAAGAAAGGAGGGAAGTTGTTCTGTTAAGTAGCAGCCTTATACAGGAATGAAGCATTAAACTAGTGTTCTACTAGGTTGTCATAAACACAACAAACTTCTTTTGTATGCTCAAATCCCATTAACTTCTTCCAAGAATTATAAGTAGTTCATCTCACTGAAAACAGGCTAAATATGTTTTGCAGCTTTAATTTGTGTAATTTCTTTCTTCGGTTGTTCATCTGCTTGAGTTGTAGAGTATTTTCAAGTATCTGCTGTGTTTAGTTTTGTTGTTGATTCCAGTAAAATGGTCTCCAGAAAAACTTTCTACTCAAACATACAAAATAATATATTCAAATGTCATCCAGGTTCATCTCAGAAACATACAAAGGGTAAAAAGATGAGAATGGTTGGGTATTGTTCATCACTTTTGATCATCACTTACGCAAATAAATTTCTTCCTATTTTGTATACTTAGGAGATCCAAAGTTCAAAACCAAATATACTCCTGGTTCTCCTAAATGCTTATAAATTATTTTAGTGAGCAATAAAATAACACAGTCTGAAGAGGTAAATCCACAAAGGAAGATACTTGAAAAAAATGTCCTTGTTCCTTTCATTGGTGCATTGACACCTGAGGAAAGTGAAAGAGGGTGGGAAAGGAGCAAACCTAGATCTGGCTCAAAGTCTCAAAAGCAGACAGCTCTGCTGGAAAAATACGGTATATCTTTTGAAGTGGATATTTGGCTATATAAAACACTGGAGAACTGGCAGTGTATCTTCACCCAGAGATGATAAGAATTTTAAGGTGTGTTAGAAGTTCTGACCAAGAGAATCATAAGATTTTGGTGAGGCTTTCACATGTATAGACTAATATGCATTGGTAAGGTAATAGAAATATAGTGCAACAGCTCTGTAGGACACTGACTTAAACTGAAGTGAGGCCACATCAGTATTGTAAATCACTGAATAATTTGGTTTCTCTTTCTAAATTCTAAAAGTCACATTTTAGCTAGGGAAAAGAAAATGTGAAATTTCAATAGAGGAAAATTTGGATTTATCTTTATATACAATCTTTTCTTCATATGTGTCCTCTAAGGAATTAATTACCTTACAGAAAATCAACAACTTGTATTGATTGCTTAAAACCAATTTGTTCACAGAAACAAGTTATCCCAAAATCAATGTCAAACTTATTAAGCATGAACAAACAAAGACTGTGGCAAAAAGTGCTGGTAAAATAGCAATTAGTGCTTTCATTGAAATAGAACATACTATACTCCATCTGAAAGAAATATGGTGTTTCCCAGAAAAAAAAATAATTTGTTGTTTTGAGTTTAAAAATAAGGTATGTCTTGACCACTGGATGCCACTATTTTTGCATCTGATACTTTTATTTTGTGGAAATATTTCTAACATAATACACTCTTTTGGAAGACAGCAGACAGTTTGAGTTGGAAAACTAACCCATGAAAATAAACACAATCTGGCCATTGTCTCTGCTTTTTCCTTTGCCATTCACAGAAATTGGGAGATGCAAAGTATTTTCAGAGGTGTGAAAGAATACAACAGTCAGCTCTTCACTACTTATGATTAGCTTTAAAGTATTGCCACAGAAATGAAAATCATTATTTTCACCCAATTTTTAGGCAATCAAACTGAGTAATTCAGCATTTTTTGTTACTGTACTGACCTGCTGTGAACCTATGAAATAGTGCCTTGTATTAATTATTTTTTGCAAAACAGTATATGCAGTAAAGATCAATGAATGATACATGCTTGTATTCATTAGATGTGGCTATTAAAACCACTGAAAAACAATTAAATCAAAGACAGCAAAAACTTTTAAAAATCATTATTAGTCTGAGGGGATAAAATTATTGACACTGTGTCTGAAATTAAATTGGAGATTTTAAAAAGGATGGGTAAAATCAGCACCTGCCTCTTGACATGTCTTTAATAAGGAGGAAAAAAAGTTTGTAATCTTTCCAACTTTCAAAGTGTTCAACTTTTAGTCCATATATAAAAATCTGGACAGGCTTCTACGTCTTCAAGAACAGATCCATAGATTTTAAGGTCAAAAAGAACTACCATGATCATCTTATGTGACCCACAAAATAACTTAAGCTATTACATTTCACCTTTCATTCTTTCAGTGGGGTAATTATTCTTTCTGGATATGTAAGTGAATGTTATTGAGCCAAATGTGAATTGCTTTGTTTGTCCTTGGAAAGACCCTCTAGAAAAGGTTCTCCTATCTTGCTATAAACCAATTCAATTTATTAAATTCATCTGAGTTACCTGCTTCCTCACAGTGAGATTGCTTCAGTCCCTTAGGATTGCTTATATCCTCGAGGAGAAAGAAGGCCCATGTAAAGCTGGGAGTTACCTGATTCTATCTATCCTATTTCCTTTAGGCCAGCAGCTCAGTATAGCAAAACTCTGAATCAGACCCGCAATGTTAAGGTTTGTCTACATCCATGTTTTGCCACAGTTCATGCTATTGGTTTAGGAAAAGTACATTTTCTGTTACAAGATTGCTACTTCCAGCATTTTTAGAACTCTACAATTCCATACATGCATTATACATGTTTTCAGTCAAATATATGTGTAGTTAAATATACCTTGTCCAAATGTTTTGTTGTTTCTAAATACCTTTAATGCCCTAAAACTTAAGTATATAGAGGAAGGAATAGGAAGCCCTCATTATTATGTTTCTTTCTTCTGTTTTAAAAGGACAACTATTGCAACAAATTTCTATTAGCTTGACATTTCTTCTAGCAAAACAAAAAAAAAAGAACCTCAGGTTGCTGGAACACAGACTTTCCTCGAGTGCTGGCTCATACTTATGCACAACAGCTTAAATTTTCTGGTGCTGAGAGCAGTAAATCATATTAGTTTGATATCTTTAGTCCATGTCACCTGAATACTACAGAAAGGATGAACAGCATCATTTGTAACAGTGACAAATAACAATCCAGTGAATAAACTGTTACAAAACCAAAGGACTACTACTTCTTTTGTTCATTTTTGAATACTGACAGTCAAATAATCATTTTGCTTCATCTGGTAAATAAACTGTTTTACCCTGAATGACTATCAAACTCCAGGTATGCCAATACCAAATAATTTTGGAATTAAAACTATTGGCTGAGAAAAATGTAGTTCTCAGATTAGTGTAAATTCTTCATTTAAAGTTTATCATATCTGAAGAAACAACAAACTAATGATTGTCGCCAGCCCATCAGCTTTGTCTTTTTAGTGGAAGGGCAAATGAAATCATGCTAGTAAATACCTGGATTATAGTGAAATCTCAAGGAAATAAAATTCTTTCTGAAATCAGAGGTATATCTCTCATGAAATAGTAATATTATTTTTATTTTCTTTATGCAATTTATACTGTTCAGTGTTGCTAAAAAGTTCTGGAAAAAACCCCAGGCATTTTTTAATAATAGGAATAATATGAATAATATAAATGGATAATTTGACCACACCTTTCTATTTATTAATACAATCCAGTTAAAAAAAACCCTCATATATTGCTTGTAGTTGATTATAGAAAGTATTCTCTGTTGCAGTATGACTACTAAGATCTATTGTATTGTACAGCATAAGAATATAATACTAGAATAAGAAGATTCTATATTAGTCTGCAATTAAGATAAATATGAGATGAATCCTTCAAAATTACTGAAAGTGCGGATGATTCTTTTGTTGTTCACAAAATCTTCAATATAGTTTTTAAATTTTATTTTAATTTTCTCACTTTTTGTTGCTTGTGTCATTGTACAGTAACCAAAATTACCCAAAATAGAACAAGATCTATTATCACATTTTTCACTAATAAAATTGAGATATGTTAGGAAACATTGATTAATTTGATGGCCCAGGCTGATTTTGAGTAAGTTAGGGATAAGTCAAAACCTGGAGTGCTTATACAATATAGTTTCTGCTAAGAGATGTACATATATCACACACCTCTAGCTGCGAAACTCAGTGAGCTGGAGAACACACTACTATAAATTCACCTGTTCAAAAATGGACAGTACTAATATTCTAATTGGCCTTTAAAGGGTTTTTGATAAGCTCACAAGACTATGAAACACAATTGTCTGCAATCTGTGCTATTTCTGCAAATCTTTGCTGAATCTTTTTTAAACCAAAACCCTTTAAAATATTGAAAAATGTAAAGGAAACTTTTTCTTCTCTTTGGGAGCAAACCCAGAAGCTAACTAATCATGCACTCGTTTTTGGAATAATGTGTGTTGTCTAAAAATAGGACTTTTTTAGTTACAATTTATCTAAATAAAATAAATACAAGTAAAGAAACATTAGAAAATTTGAAATATTAATATTCCAAAAATTTAACTTGTTCCCACAATTAGAGAAAGTTATATGGGCCATGGAATTTGTCTGGATGCATGTTACAGAAAACTATTTTAACTATTTCTCCTGGACATATTTATTGTAAAAAGAAAAAAGCCCTTTCTATTGTAACGCAGCTGATTTCTACTTTTTTTCCCTACTATGAACTTACTTCGTAACTTTGAGAAGTTTGATTTCTTTGAGCATCACTTCTTTCTCTGCAAATGAGCATAATAAAATTTCCTTTCCTTATTTTACCTTATTTTTTATTTTAAATTAGAAAACATTTTGAACAGAGATGCTTATCCACATTTTGAAAAGACACATAATTTTCACTTTAACCCTCAAAAATTAAGAATAATAATAATAATACATTAAGAACAATAATCATCATCATCATCATCATCATCCAGAATCTATTATCCTGATCAGCAGTCAAAAAAAGAAAAATCCCTTTACTCAGTTTGACTTTCTACAGAAAGATTTCTCCCTGAAATGATTTACCTAATAAAGGGGTTTTTTTCCCCAAGATTTTTCTGAGGGATTTTTTTTTTCCCCAGTGAAAAGCAATCTGTTGTTCTTTCTCCCCCTTGATTTCCTCATGTTTTGTAAAAAGTCATGATGGCTTCAGTATCCAGGGTCCCCTACAACTGCAGATGGACGAGATTATTCAGCTTTTAAGATAGGAAATAATCATTCAACCTGAAGTTTTCCAAAGTAATCATTGTTCACTCTAAATCCCCTTTTGAGAATTCCTCCTGTTTTTTAATGACTTAATTCTTTGTATCAGGCCACTGTGCTTGGTGAGAAAGGGGCACCTTGCAGGGGAAGGGTGAGCCTTTAAGGGTCTGGCACTGCAGGTGCTCCCACTGTGTAAGGAAATTTAGGAGCAGGCACCTGCTTTTGGCTCTGGGAAGGATGAGAGGTATGTGCCTCCTTGGTAGTGGGCAAGTGTCCCATATGATGGAGGGCACTGGGTAGGTGGGATGGTGTCCCCTCATCTGTGGGACTGGGCCTGGCTGCTCAGTATTGGAACCCTGGTTATAGGCAGGAAGTATCACCAGCATCCCAGGAACCTCCAGGGCCAAGGAAACCATGGCAGCTCTTGACAATGTTTATGGTGTATTTATAATGCTTGTTTGTATGTTTAATATTCACCTCTACTGCTTACTGACACAGGTACTCACAATAACTTCTGGATGCAATGTGGTGATAAATGCAAGGGTCAAGTTTTCTCACTTCCACATAATGTACAATGTTGTGTTGTACTTTACTTCACGTACTTCAGTTCTCTTACTTGTAGGCTGTTTTTCTGGCCTGCTGACTGTTCATTCCCACACCAATTTGTAGTAGATCCCAAAGTTAAGTTCTGCAGATGACTGTATATTTATGAAGGTTAAAATATATTTAAACTGCAGTACAGCATTACTTTTCCTATCTGAACCAGTAAAGTCCTCTGGGAGAACAAGAAAAAAAAAATTACAATTTGTGTGTAGTACTTTATTTCTTTTCTATTAATGCTGTGGCTGCTCACAGTTTCAGCACGTCAGTGAGGCTACGGAATAATGATAAAGGTATTCTAGTAGTCCTATGGAAGTGCTTATATTTTTTTCATTATTATTATTACTTTTCTTTCCTCCTTGCCATTTGATCTGAAGGGAGCCATGCCCCAGCTTCTTTTTCAGATGCTCTTTCTGGTTCCACAATGTGAGTGTACTCCTGGTCTGTTGAGGAGAGAGTTTGCAGGGGTTTCCTGCTGTTTCAATAATGGAAGAGACTTGTTAGCATGGCTGTTTCTGAGAGAAATGCTGGGGATGATTTACAGACCATGAAATATACTCTGAACAGCCATATAATGCAAGAGGATTGTGGGTTTTGACAAATCTGATACGGTGCCACTGAGGTAAAGGGGAATTTCGCTACTGATTGATGAGAGGAAGCCTTGATTTTTCATATGAAACAGAGAGGTCATGATATAACTATTCCCAAAATTTCACATTTATCAGCCATTATCACTGTATCGCGGAAGTGGCATTCTCATTGAAGTTCTTGCTTTAATTTTTAAATAATGCTTTCTTTAGGAGTAGTAGTTTTTAAAACACTTATTTGGGTCTAATTCATAATATACAGAAATGGCACAGTAAGGGAGTCCGAGTATACAAATTAAATTTATCAGTAAAAATAACTAGTGTAGTACTTATTTAAATAAACTGCAATTTATATTGTAAATAAAGGTTTTATACATCAAATTTTAGTCAAATCCCAGTATATGGATTAACAGAGATACCTTGAAGGCAAAGGAGTTGACTGTATTTATGTAATGTGGATATCTACTTATGTCTATGACTATCTTCCCTGACATACTTATAATATAGGTCTTCTTTAGCAACCCCAGAAAACTAAACCTTACCTTTTCAAAATAACAGATTTCAAATTATATGTATTAAACGAGGCAGTTTGAGAAATAACAGATAGAAAATTTTCATTTTATTTATTATTTTTAATGAATTAAATTAACTTGTTCTTGTGGTACTTCTTTTAGATGGAAGTTCTTTCTGTCAAGCCAGACAAATAATATAAACATTGAAGAATCATATGTATAGTTAAAATTTAAGTCACAGAGAGTCACGCAAAAATGAAACAAATGCAGTTGTTTACACATCCTTGCAACAGCAGCTTTGCTCAAGTGCAGTTAAAGACATTAATTAGGGAACTAGGTATAGACAACTATTTCCAAGTAAGAAACGCATATAATAATGTGCTTCTCTCTCCCTGCATCATATGGTGCAAGAATTTCAGATTCTGTTGTCTGCTTATTAGTGTGGAAGCCGATGATGAGACCTTAAGACTATTTTTAATTATGTGCTGTTGTGAGGTTGCAAGTATTCCTTATGGAATATAGAAGGAAAAATGGCTTAATATACTTGTATAATAATTGCAAGCAAAGTGAGGCTGTAAAAACAAGCTGCCCTGTGGATGTGAGCTGTTCACATTCCTTATTATGTGGGGTAGGAAATTTTATGCTCTCTGTGAAAAAGGATTGATGATTTTTCCCAGAAAATTCACAGGGGCATGATGCAGTTCTCCTAAAGGACAACAGAAGATGAGTTAGCAAGCAGTGGAATTAATTGGAAGAAATTAAAGAAACTAGATGTTCACAGAGAACTGGATGCTCTTGTTTCCCCTTGAGAAAAAGGTCATTGCTAAAATGGACAGAAAAGATTTTGGCAAAACAGGAAGATGTGCTTGCAGGGAGTAATCTTTTATTATCACTTTGTTTTGTAATATCAGTCATCTGATTTGTTAACTTTTGGCATGTAATACCCTGCAAAGCAAAGGAGAGATGATCTGTTCTATGGACAGTTCTAACCCAATTTGGGAGTGATGGGTGTGTTCCCCCTGCAACCGCTTGCTCCCATGTTGAGTGCTGCCAAATTTATATGAGGTTGCCTGTGTTCAGATCAATGAAGTTGAGATGACCGGGTTTATGCCTAAACACAGGGATGTACAAAAGTCAAAGAGGGGAAATAGGCAACCAGGGTTCAAATAATAATTTGTACTTCCTCTCTCTATTTCAAGCAGTGCTGGGATGACCTCGTTCCCAGTTACAAGAGATGAACATTAATGGAAAGAGTTCATAGGACAGTGTGTTCATATAGTCAGGTCAAAAAGTAGAAAAAAATGGAGGCATCATAGGTCATTCTTTTATGGTGGCCATATTACTGTAAAATGAAACTCATATTTATTTTAATGAAGAGGTTAGTGGCTAGTAACTTAATAGTCAGTAGAGAGAAAGAAACCTCTTCAGATGGCATGGTTCACTGCAGTTATGATAAAATCTCATGAAAAATTATGAATATAACAGCCTTGATTTCAGTACAAGAAAAATCAAACTTTGAAGTGGAGTGAAGGGTGTGGGTGTGTATGTGTGGGAAATGCAGGTGAACAGAATTTCTTTCACTCAGGAATTTACATGCATAACTCACAAAAAGAACAATGGAAACATAAAGCAAGAAACATTCCCAGTATAGTGATATTTTTATTAAAGGAGCAAAATGAAAGGCTAAGAGTAATTCTAGTTATCAAAGAAAGGGATTAGATTCAGTGTCAAGAATATTTTAAATGTCACCTACTTCTGTTGAAAAAGAAAAAAAAAAGTATTCCATCTCTCTATTGCTTAATTTACTGCTTCATTCAAACATCAAGGCTATTGCTTTCTTTCCCCAATATTTATGTAAAATATATACAACTCTGGCTACAAAGCTGTAAAAAACTGAAAACATAATATGAAACATTCTTCAATCTAATGCATCAGCAAGATGCAATATACATGCACATATATGACTGCTAATCTTTTTAAGGCAGATTACTGCTTTGGCACCAGGAGCATGAGTAACTGTTGTTGAAAAGAAGTAAGGGCTGCTCAAGTGCATCCAGAATGACTATGTCATATGCATTCAGGGAAGTTCAAGGAAGATAGCTTTGACAAATATTTAATGCTGGAGAAAACATGTTTCATTCATGTGAGTGGGAGTAAGATGCCACTCTGTTATTGTGTAAGAACAAGAAAACTAATAATTTATGTTAATTTGCTTACTCTGGTAGGAAATGAACTCAGCTGAGAGAAAAACAAGTCCATGGCATCAGACCTGTCATATCAGGACTCAGAAAAAAGATATGAAGGAAATGCAGTAGCTGAAACTTTAATGCTGAATTATGGTCCAGGGTTCTGGGACTTTCTTTTTGCCTCTGTTATTTTCTTAAGAATTTTCAATGGTAAGCTGAAAAATAAAATAGTCTTACTGTAAAAATATCTTATTAGTAACTCACGGCTGGTAGTAAGAAGTCAATTTAAAAATAATATTATATGAAAAGAACTTAGAACTGTACTAAAAAAAAATGAAATACATGAAAACCAGTAAGTATGTGATTATCACACTTATTTTCAGGAAAAAAAAAAAAGGTGTAAAAATGTCATGAAACCACACTTCATTATTATACCAAATTAAGAGTTTTATTTTAGATCTTCCCTGAACTTAATTTGTTAGTTCTTGATAAGCCAAACAACCCCTGCTGAATCAGATGATGACTCGTTAGATAACATCTGCAAAACCCAGAGCTAGTCTAGGTATGCCAGCCCAGTAGTCCTATCTGGACATTAGCCAAGCCTGTCAGATCTCACTATGAGTTTTGTCAATAGTCTTAACCCAGTGTCATTTTCCAATGAGGATGTAAAATCGTGTTCTGTAACTAGCTCAGACAGGTCCAGTCCTCAGAGCCCCTTACATCTATCTCACAGTTTATAGTGAAAAGAATCCTGATACTGCCAAAGTCCTGGCTATGTCACTGAAACTAGCCCAGTGTTATCTTCCAGACAGGGAAAATCTTCAAAGCAGAAGCATTATCAATAGCGCAATCATTTTTTACTGTTCTTTCCTGAGTCAAATTTGAATTATTTTTCCACTCTAGCTTCACATTTCCTCTTACATAATGTTTCCTTCCTGTCCTAAATTTGTAACACACCAAGTAGTTACTGTGAATATAAAGTCTTAGTACAGCTTTGCAGTACCTTGATTCAGCATTAAATCACCAGCTATCCTGAACAATGATTGCAACCTTAAATATACCAATATCTGCTGGCTCAAGACAAAATTTAATGAAGTATAAACTGTGAACCAAGCCAACAGTAGAACAAAACCCTTGTCTAGGTGTAGAATTTTACTTCCATTAGAAAAGGGAGACATTTATGGCTAGAACTGGGCTTCATAAACTACTAGTCTTGGAAGAAAAAGGAAAGCAAACACCAGTGTTCTTTGCTTTCTTACCTTGTAATTTCCTCAACTGGTAATAGTATAGGTTTATAGCTGATCTCTATTCTTTTTTTTCTTAAAATTTACTATTTTATCTACATATTTCTTTTCCCAGCTGAATAACTTCTATTTCATGCTGTAGGAATCGCAGAATCCATAAAGACCACATTTTATTCCAGGTTTCAGAGAGAAAGATAAAAAATTAATTCCTTCTGGTAATTTTATGATTAGTTGCATGCAGGTTTATTTAGTCTTCACCTTTATTTTATTTAGTTATCAGAAAACTCTGCCAACAATTTGAGAATTTATGTAGTGCAAGGCTTCTTTACATCATATGTCACACAGAATCGTGAATTAATGCTGCTGGTATACTTCAAACTAGCTAGAAACATTTTCTTTACGAGAAAATCTGGCCTGTAGTACTGTTATGTGTTCCCTTCCCTGATCCATTTTGTCAAAAAAAACAAGATATGAGCAAAAAAAAAAGGAAAAAAACCTCAAGCCCCAACAATAGAAAACCAACCCTCCTCAAAAACTTTTTTCTTGCTATTTAAATGAAGATACTTCCACACCAAACTGACAATTTTATTTTTCTTCTTTCAGTCAGGCAGTTCAAAGGCCCAGACAGATCACACGTGAAATGAACTACAATAATTAGTGTGATGATAAAAGTAAATAGAGTGAATAATACATAGCTAGTGGATAGTCATAGAGCTAAGCAGTTATTTTATGTTGCTTATACATGTTTTAATGGGTCATTTGACAAGTGCTCCCATAATTTTGATCTTTGCGTGTTTATTTAGAGTAATAAAATGCCATTAGTTAAGAAAAAGAGAAATTAAAGTGAAGTATTGCTTTAATGGTGTTGTACACTGAGTATTTCAACAAATAGAAGAAGGTATTTCAACAAATGGGAGGAGATATTTCAAAGATTTGTGTGAATGTGTCAGATTTCTTGTATTCTAATGAAAATTCTTATCCAAACTGTATAATAATAAAATCTTAAATAGTTGTTTGAGAAATGTGTGTATACTGCATGTGTGTTCAAGTGACTGGTACTAGATGAGAGTGGGGAGGGAGGGGAAGAAAGACTTTGGATATGCACAGGTACTTAGAATACTTTAATATGTGGCATCAAGAGTAAATCCTACTATCAATGGCTGTTTCAATGCACTCTGTTCAATGGTTTTCTACAAAATTTGCTTTGTTCATTGAAATGCTTGAGTACCACCTGCTTCTCCTACCAGTACTCAGCTTTACAAACAAAGGTATTCACGTGCTGGTTGAGGATTAAAAGGAGGGCAGAAGAAGGTGGTTTTATAGTACTGGTCTGCTACAGACTGCCTGACCTGGAAGACAAAAATGACGAAGCCCCCTACAGACGGATAAGCACAGCATGAAGTGATGGGACAAGGGAGAATTGTTTCAAACTGAAAGATTGTAGGTTTAGATTAGATATATAGAGACAAAATTCTTTACTGTGAGAGCAGTGAGGCATTGGAACAGGTTGCCCAGAGAAGTTGTGGACCTCTAAGACCGGGCTGGCTGGGGCCCTGAGTAACCTTGTCTAGTGGAAGCTGTCCCTGCCCATGGCCAGGGGTTTGAAACCAGGTGGTTTTTAATGTCCTTTCCAGCTAAAACCACTCTACGATTCTATGATATAGAAATGAAAATTTTATTTTTAAAATTGTCATATGTTTTATATGCTCAGTAATACATGGCTGACAACAATTATCCAACTAAATTTTACATTTTTACTATCAAACTGAAATATGTATAGAGGTGCATAAATTTTAATAAGTAGTTTTGAGTAAACTACATATTAGTTTTAAAAAGTAATATTTAGCTATTTGAACTATGTTAACAACAAAATTCTACGCTAAAGATTTGTCTTTGCCATATGTCTGGAAAAGGTAGTCAATACCTATTGAAAATGACATAAAGAGAAGTTTACAGATGCAAAAATTGATACCCTTTGAGTCTGATCACTTTGACAAGGTGTTTGTTTGTGTGCACTCTTGGTTGCTCTTACTCTCAGAAATTTGTAAATCCTTGTGACCTGATATTCATCCAGTACTTACCGGGACAGTGGAACAGTGATAATCTCTCTGTTCTGTTCAGTGCATTAGCTTTTTTTTTCTTTCTTTCTTTCTCTTTATTTTTTTTCTTTTTTTAAAAAAAACTTTTTAATGGAATTGAATAGTAACTCTCCATAGTTTATATTTACTGTTCTCCTTCATGGTCTTGGACAGTCTGCTAAATACAGGAAACAATTTTCTGTATGACTGAAGTATTTCTTAAATGTCTGCTGGGAAGGTTTTTTCCATGCAGTATCTGGTGTTGCTAAAGAAAAAGTATGAAACAAAGCTGACTGCTTTTCTACAAATTCACTGCCATTCTTGTGAGTTTGTGTACTGAAGGATAAGATTCTGGATCACAGAGGATCTGTGAAGCATTATGTTCCAGTCCCTAGGCAGTTCCTTACTGAACATGTCCCAGAATTAGGGTCAAAGGTGCCTCAAACAACCTGCCTGATGAGTTGACCCTAGGGAACATGACTTAGATTCTGAAAAAGACTGTCAAGTGCAAAATGTTCTTAAAGGAATCATCTGAGCTCAAAAAATAGTCCTTTGTTTCACTTGGAAGTTTCTAAGGCGTCTTCAGGGATACTGACTGGTAAAATGTTATGGGACCAAGAACAGAAGAGCAATGTTTCAGGTGTGGGGGGTTTGTTTTATTTATTTTGTTTGTAGGTTTTGTTTGGGTTTTTTTATCCACTGAGGAATTAATTGCATAGATAACTGTTTTAAGTAGCTGTAATGAAGATCAGTGGGAAGGACTCTCTGTGACATTATTGGTGTAAGGGACAGATGTGTGGAAGACTTACCTCCCTGTTCTCTAGAAAACTATTTAAAAGCCCTGATAGAAGTGTCACAAGAAAAGACTTCCTTACTGTATTTTTCTTCTTTGGGTCAAAAGTTATGATCAATCATTCAAAAGGAATGAGTCTGTGCAGATGATGGTGTTACTCTAACAGTAACATGTATGGTGCACCTTGATGCAGTTGGGTCACCTAAGGTGCACTCAGTACTATGTAATGCATAGTGAACTGTAGCATCAGTGTGCAACCCTATTACCAGCACCACTAGTACAGTTAAGCGTGCTTTCAGGAGGAACGACAAAAAGGTTTCTTAACTTTATATAGATGCTTTACATACCTTCAGTGTGCTGTTGGTTAAATCTGTGGTAACCTGTAACATCTGAAAGCAGACATGTTTCACAACTGCTTTTGAAAATAGTGAAATGGATTTCTGGATCCATAAATACTTGCCCCTTTGTCTCCTTTTCAACTAGCTATTCTTATTGGAGTTATTTTTTGTTCCCTCACTTCATGTCTACTTAAAGAAGTAAAAAACTTTGCTTTCCATTTATTTGTTTATTTATTAATCTGGATTATTTGTTTCACTGAAAGATTGACATATCAGGCACAAAGTACTTTGAAATTCATCACTGATAACTCTGCAAGCCATATAGATTTGTGTTCGTTTTATTTGAGGTCTTACCATGGGACTAAGTCTAATGCTAACAAATTAGTAGGATTTAGTATTCTCACCACTGCCTGTGTATGCAAAATGTGATATCCCATTGCACTCAAGAGAGAGGTCTGATTTTGTAAATTCTTTAATGCTGTGCTAGCTTTGATGTAGTAGGGTAAATCAAATTGACAGTTGTACTCAGCAAAACTTTATTACCATTTGTAAAACAAGTATTTTATTAGTGTCAGAATCTTTTTTTCTCTCTCTCTTTTGTTGTTCTTGTTGTTTTTCCTTTATTCTTCCCTTCTATTTGACTCAACTGGTAATTCCTCAGCAAAGATGAACAGTTCTAACCAGAAGCATTGAAAGTCTCTTGTGGTGGCTCTAGGTGCAATAATTTGAAAGATACCTGGAGGACACATTATCGTAAAAGCAAGCAGGAAGAAAAAAGTGAGAAGAGATGGAAAAATAAAGTTGAAAAATCTCTGAGTTGACATGTTTTCTTGTCATCATTACCAGTACTGTGCTGTCTGTCAACTGGAGAAATCTCAAAGCCCTGGCAGTAGCGCTAATTTAATCCAGTGGTAATTTATGTGCCACTCAAGAAGGGACCTTTTTTTAACATGAAGAAATTACTCTGATTATATAATTGAATGGCAGAATTCATTACTGGGAAATGCCACCTGTGGAGAAAGATTTGCTCTAAATCCATTTCTACTATGGAGTAGCAGATTAGTGCAGCATAAGTCACTCAAGAAGCCATCATGAAAATTATAGATGGAATAGACCCAATAAACTATGTAATCCATCCTCATCAGAGTATGATTGTTCTTTATAATGTATTTTGTATTGCCAATGCAATATGAAATGGTTCAGATTATGAGTATTTAGCTGCTTTTATAGGAAATAAATGAAATGACACTATACTGATCACAGGTTCTGACTGCGGCTGCTAGAAAAGTATTATTAACAGTAGGATTAGCTAGTGTGTTTTCAGTGTAGTGAAGCGGAAGAAGTTTCAAGTATTCTCCATAATGCGTCCTTAACCAAAAGGACAAGGAAATATTAACTTCTGAGTCTTTCTAGGACAAGTCTGCAATTTGAAGGGCTTGATCTGTATGCAAAAAAGCATCTGTTTCTATCTAAAGTGATAATGCACTCTGACTAGAGAAACCAGATGCTTTAATTCTGCATATCCCTCCCTTTTTTACTTGTCACCCAAAATGACTGATTAATAGTCATCTCTAGGTGAAGTTAGTCAGAGATTGTTTACACAACAATATCATGGTTGGAGCAGTGTAGAGGAATAAATTTTACTCAGTTCAACAATTCTTGTTCATATCCCCAAACCAAAGAAAAATCAGCCAATTACCAAAACATACAACATCTTAGGAAAGGGCTGTAATATTTTCTTGAAATAGATTCCCTCCCATCTATAATGTGGGAGTCACAGGATAACAAAGAGAAATAGGAATCTGTTTGTGTCCTGCTGGCTTGTCTACTCATTGGCAAGGGATGACAATCAACAATCTAGATCCTTGTCTCTAGGATTTTTGCAACTTTTTCTCTTTTTAGTAGATGAGGATAGATATGGTTAAATACCTAAGGAAGTGTCATGATAAAGAGACATTCTATGGCTTCAGATGTCTATGAAGTTAGAAATATAGACTAGCAGAAAACTTGGATACTTATGTGTCACAAAGATAGGTAGCAGCTTTCTAATCTATAAATTAGATCTAATTCAGTTGAATAAGATCTCACAAAAAACGTGCAGAAAATGTGTTTATTTGAAAACAAAACTAATGTATTTACTCTTTCATTGTTTGGTGTACTCATCTGAAAAAAAGAAAAAAGTTCCGTTTGTAAAATTGAATGTATTTATATTTTCAAGCAGTTCAGATATCCTGAAAATTGTTAAAACATTAATACATATTCAGTCTCCTCTTAGATTTTTAAGTTGTATCATTCCTTAAAGATTCCAGTAATTAAGCCCAAATAAAAAAGTAGTAATACTACTGTTGAGCCAAAAAATAGGAGAAGTAAAGAATAGTAATTTAACATTAGGTATTAATATTAAATTTAACATTACCAGTAAGCACTACAGGCATGGAATTTTTATCATTATTTTTGAAGATACTAATTATGTACATTGCCTTTTACAAAAGTACATAATGGCAAGTCTGAGTAGGAGTTATAGCTGTAAAAATTGAAAATAAAATTATTGAAAAAAACTTCCACTGTCCCTAGCCTAGAGTTTGTAGTCAGTGTCCAGGTTTTTTCTATATAATGTACTCCTTGAGAAGTAAGGACATACTTCTTTACCATCACTTAAAGAAAAATACAAACTCAGGAGTAACAAAAGTATTCCATAAACTGTTTCTGGTCCATAGAGTTAAGAAATGTTTGTCCAGATGGGAATATTTTTGTTATGTTTTTTAAATCCACAAACTAAATGTCATATTGCAGAAGGATGAGCTATCCTTTTTCATTTCAATAAAAATAAAATAAACCTATCTTAATGTGAAGGAAGAGTTTGCTCTGAAAATAAAATGGTAAAAAAGTAGTTCCAGTTATTTCTTATAAGGACTGCCATAAGAAAACCACCCTACTTTACCTGGTTGGTGGACATCCTGCCTCTAACTGCGTATGCGTAAATCTTAAGATTTTTAGTTCTGATCAGAAGTGCATTTTTAAATGAATCTACTTACTGTGTTTTGTCTCACACTATGCCATGAACTCAAAGAACTCCTACAGGTTTCCCTAAAGTAAAACCAAACTGGAAGATGGATTTGGGGAGGGTACCTAATGCATGCCAACCACTAATGTCCTCATTTAGGACAAGAATAAAGTCAGTACACAGTAAAACCCCGAGAATATATAACATGCTGGCATTGGATCCTCAGCACTGATTTACTCTAGCATGATCCACCAGGAGCAGACTGAAAATGTTAGATGTAACCAGTGATAAACACCCTCTTCTAAAACTTAGCCATCAAGAACTTTCTCCTCAGTGAACTTTGAATTCATTCTCCACTCAAATTTCTGAGTGCACAGTGGCTGATTAGGTTTGTGACAGTGTTTGTGAGGCTTTTGAAGTGTATTATCAGATTATGATTAACATAATCCGCTCTTAAGAGAGCAACAGATATATCCAATTACTTTTCCCTTCCTTCCCATTAAAATGCATAGCAAAAAAGCTGTATCTCAGATTGTAATTACTGTATTGCTGAAACAGTGTCAACGGTTAGCATAGCAATCATATTACCTTTTCATCCTGAGGAATTTAAGTATAAAAGCGCTGTCGGGGGCTTGTGGGGAAAGACCCCATTCTAGAAGCAATCATTCTTTTCCCCTTCATAATGCTTACTTTGGTTTGAGAAATATTCCCTCCTTGCCTCATCTAGGATACCTTAAAACCTTTACTTTTCAGTTATGATGCATACCTTCATATAACTTCAGAGTGCTGAAAATATTGCTGCAAGATGCCCTGCTCATAGACAAGTACTACACACTGTGCTTTGAGAGAGTACCTGAGATGCAGAAAGCTTTCCAGCTTGGTCAAATACATTGAGAAAGGCAAGACCCTGGGTGGAAAGGCAGAATACAACTCTAAAGCTTGTGCTGTCAGATCAGTCTTGACCTAGTCAATATAACCAGTTGGCAAGAACAAGTGTTAAACAATGGTTCTGAGCTCAAGGTTTCCATGATAGTCAATAGATCGTGGAAAACCTGCTACATACATTCAGAAAAATGGAATATGGAGCTGACTGTTCACTGTTCACAAAAACTGAAGACAGGGTAACAGCAGGATAATCTGAACCACTATTGCTTCTGGTTAGATTTATACTTGCATTTTTCCTGTTGGACTGACCAAAATAATCTTTCCTAGTGTGCAGAACCTTTGCTAAAAATAGTATTGAAAAACAACTATTTGAGTGACATTTATGAATAATTTCAGTTAGGGTAAGGAAAAAGAGATGTAGAAATATTGCTTTGACAGTTTTTAAATTAAGTATTTCAACTTTTTTTTTTTTCCCACAGATGTACTTTTCATTTCAATGTGACCGAAATTAAAAAGGAGGCTAAAAAAACCATTAACTAAGCTGGCATTAAACAAAACACTTCATTTTCAGTTGAGCAAAATGTTTCATTTCACCTGAAACATTTTTTCCCCATTCGAAATCTCATAAAGTTTCTGAAAATCCTTGGTTTTTGATTTTTTTTCACTTTCCATAAAGCCCCAGTTATTTCAGATCATTGTAAGATGAGTTGCTTTTTTGGTCTCCAGTAATTTTAACCAGACTGTAAAACCCATTAAGTGCCCAACAGTATAAGTAATTTTTTTTTAACCTTTAACATATTTCATAAAACTATTATCTCTATTTCTTCTAGAGCTTTCTTCTCTCATTTGGAATTGAAGAAAAATGTGATATATTGCACTTCTCTAGTGCTTTTCTCTAAGTTCCGTAACTTTAAGGTGATAATCATCCAAGCCCTGATGTTAGACAAGTAACAACTGCACATTTTAGAGATTGCAAAATTGAGTTAGAGAGAAGCAGAGACTGTAGTCCAGGAGAGACCGATTTATATTTTGTCTTTGTGTAGTGTGAATATTCCCCTTCATTTCTGAAGTTTCTCATTGCACATGTAAAAAGAAGGGATATGAATCTAATGTTACAAACCAACATGAAGCAAGGATAGTAACAGTTAGGTCTCATAAGTCTTGTGGCTTTTAAACACCAGATCAAACTGGAAAATAAACTTTATTTTAAACTATATCTCAGAGGACAGCTTGGTGGTAAAAGTCATGAATAAAAAGTCAAGGTCACTTTTTATAGTTATTTGTTGAGAAACTTAAAAAAAGGTTCTGGCATACAGTTGTATTTTGAATAAATTTGTTTACATTATGAGGTATACAGCCTCACAACTTAAGAAAAACTAAGTCATGGAATCAGATTGTAATGAGATCCAGTACTGAAAAAAGCTTGATATTTCAAAGACAATTAGCTTGTCTGTCTTTTTCACCTAGAGGCACAAAAACAATGCAGCTGTCACTCTTATAATGGCTTGTAGTAATGCTAGTTTTATAAACTCACTTTATTTTTGGCAATATTCATAAAATTTTAAAAGTGAAGGAGAGGGAATGAAGATAATTCAGCTGAATAATTCTGCTGAACTGTTTCATAATTTTGTTCTCTTGTTTTCTTTTAAAACGGAGGGTTTTGAAACAAATTTGTGACTTTGAAGTCCAAACACCATCTCCAGCCTCCTGTTGATTTGTTTACTACTAGAAAAATACTAGTCTTTATTTTTTGTTTTGTCTGTGGTAAAAGCTTTTATTGCTACACATGGCTGCTTATAGTGATTTTGTTCAGATCACTTGAGCTATCAAGAATAATTGGTTTAATCTATACTGTCAACCTACTGGAAAAATTATGACCAGGTGCTTCAGCTCTTTAAAACAGTGCAAAATAATGGGCCAAATGGTTTTTGACGAGATGCTGGACCTCTGGCAATAAGCACTTAGAAAGGATGTTTGCAGATTTAGGTGTCTTCACACTAGAAAAAATGGTGCCTCTAAAAGAATTGTATTTACATAGAATACACACACAGACACAGAAATATATAGAGAAGAAGTGTATGAAAATAAAAAAACATCAGTGCAAAGAGGGTTCCTCTGACAAATTTTTATAGTATTGTATATCTTCCCATAGCAATTCACATTATGTAAGATCATAACTTTTGAAACATGTAAGTACATTTTAATGCTTCAAACGCTTCCTACACTTAGAAAACCTTGGTCTTATTATTGAACAGATATGACATCAGCTCACGTTGCTGGAATCTAGGCAGGGCTCTCTGTTTCCTACATTATATGAAGGGGACAGTGGGAATGAATGACTGAGACAGCAAGGAAGTTTATCATGAACTGAAAAGACTGGCAAACTTCTGAAGGAATTTGTTACCTTGCATTTCTGGATTTAAACTAATGGAATTATCAGTTTTAATGACACTTTGACTTAATCTCATTAAATCTTGTTTTATTTTGCTTAGTGTTTCTTATTATGCATGTTCTGAAAAAAATAAATGGAGAAATGTTCAAGTGTCTGAAGTTTTTTGTGGAGTATTACCTTTCAGTTGTTTCAAAAATATGTTGCTGAAGTAACACCCAGATGCTGAAGTTTAAACTGTAGAAATTGCTCATGAAATTTGCTGTGTTTCACCTTCGAGCAGAATAATGGAGTTAAAATTATGTGAAAGCAGTGAAACAGAAAACAAATCTGGAGAGGACAATTACCTTGCAGAGATGATCTGAACCCAGAGGGTAGCCTTTTAGTGGTTTTGGAAGAGCTACTTGCCTGTTGAGATTAAGATAAAGCAGAATGGGAGTGTTTGCAGGTTCTAATGGAAAGTTTGTTATTTGATCTAGTTCCAAATCACTATCTACCACTCACTCTCAATACTACCTCTCCCAGCAACTGTCAACAAAAGCAGTACTTCCAAATATGACATCACTTTCTCAGTTCAGAAATCCTATTTTTAGTTACTTATTTGATGTTAATGGAGATAACAGGAGTTGCCTAATAGATATTGTTGTAAAAATAAACAAAAAACCTTCAAACTAAAAAAAAAAACAAACAAAAATGAAAAAAACACCCAACAACAAATCAAAAACACCCACAGTAAAAAAAGGGAGAGATTAGCTAAATATATCTCTAAAAGATTACTCCACCCCATTGTCATCCTGCATGTGTTTATTCTTTCCCCATTGTTTCTTAAGTATCAGTTTTCTAGCTCCTTAGAAAAGGTTTTCTCAAGAAGCAAAAACTACTCTTTAAGGGAAGCATAATATTTTTGTTTATATTTAAAATTTATAAATATTTAGATACAAATATGTGTCTGTCAAAGTGCAAAAAATCAATACAAGGAGACTTGATTATTTTTGTACTTGACTTGTATTGTCATACATCAGTACATCAATATAACATATATATATAACTAGAATGATTTTCTAATTGTTTTAATTCCAAAACAGATTCTTAGTTTCAGTATTGCCTCCTGTATAAGCTTCCCTACTTCTGATGCAATTAACTATTTATTCTTTATTTTTCAAGTTCTACATGAACTTGAACATGAATTCCTTCTTGGTATTAATCTTTAGCAAGTTCAAAGATTAGTTTTGGACTCTCCGTGGGTGTTCCCCAGATCAAAATGAAAGGATACTTGGCTGTCACTTACCTAGTTCTGCTGAGAATGGTTTACCCAGTAGCAGAGGCCAGATGTGAGCAGATGCTGGAAAGAAACCCGCAGCCAGTGATGTTCTGAGAGTGCTCTTTGGTTAAGATCATGAAAACTGGCAGATCTGAAATCATCCAGGAAAGGTTCCCATCATTTTCCACTGGTACTTTTTTTTGTCCTTCTCCAAAGCACATTGACCTTTTCATCCACCACTTCAAAACACATCATGGTTCAATTACTTAAGCCATGTAAGCCTATCTCACTAAACCAGTTCCTCAACATTGCAAGGCCCTCAGTTACCCAGTCTCTCCTCTTCTGTCTGATTTTGGCTAGAAACTATTTGAAATGCTGAAGAAAAAAAACCCAACAAACTTTAGTCTGTCTTTGGGCTACATATATTGTAAAATTTACCTAACAAATACAGGTTTTCAGAATTATATGATATAAATATTACCTCCCCACTATGAATGAAACCTCACTCTGTTGTTCTAATGCAAAGGAAAAACTACAATCACTCCTAGAAAAACTAGGCATTTCCTTATTCAATGTATTTATTAATTCAAGTATTTTCCCTTGACCAGAAAGGGAATGCTAGACTTTTTTTTTTTTTTTTCCTGAGCATAACACTAGTTAGACATCCTCCTGTTCTCTGGATCTTGCTTTCCAGTTACAAGATTTTATTCTTTCAAACTCTTATCTCGGAACATGAGCAAGACATATTTGGAGACAGAGAGACAGAGAACCTTCAATCAGTGGAGATGTACTGTGGCAATAAGATAAAGTAACCTTCCAAACTACTTCAAAAATACACAGGAAATATTCGAGTCCTTTGCTCTTCTCCTGATAGATATAACACAATAAGACAGGAACAGCAGGTCCTGTTAAACATATATAGTCAAATATTTTTAATAGAAACATTTCATTCTACCCACATAGTGTTAAGTAAGAACTTTCATGAAAAAGAAATGGGAACTAAAGCTGTAGCCAGCTGTAGGTCAGGGAGCAACCTCTGATGAACAAGTCTCTGTAGGCTTACAAGAGCAGTACCAGCCTAAAGTTCATGTGTGTATTGGGATCAGGTGACATTTATAGACAGATATATGTTCAAGATGCAAAGGTGTGCTGAATTGCAGCATAGCTTTGAGTTCACTGGAAGGTGCAATGTTTTGAAGGTCTTGGACCTAAGTTAAAAACTGTTAATGAGTGTTTTCAGGTTTCAGCCACAACCTAAAAAATCAGTTTAGCTTTGTGCTTCAGTTTTGCTTTTGTGCCTCAGTTTATGTTTCTACATAATGTTTTATCTCAAAGTGATTCTGTTGTTTTAATCCCAAGAAATCAATCCATATAAGTCACCACTGTATTTTGACTGTGCACTTGAGCAAACCTAAAGTGCAGCATTTAGACAGGCAGCAGCAGTGTTTTAACACAAACAAGACCCTACAACATATGAGCCACATAGAGTGGCCAAATCTACCTCCTTGTCCTGATCTTGAAAGAATTCTGAGAACTTCAAGTAGACAAGATGTTGCTGCAGCCTTTCCAGGAAGAACACTGACTTAATATGCCCCTCAAGGGCAGGTATAAATTGTCTCTTTGTAAAACTCAGGTGACTGTTCTGAAATGTGTGGCTTCACAGCATTGCACTGAAAACAAATCTTATCCTGGCATGTGTATGTGTGAAACATAAGAGAAATATGTGCTTCAGTTTGCTGCTTGGTTTACATTCCTCAGGCAGAATAAATATACAAGTACTGTGGCTTGTGCAGCCTTCATGAGGGAATGAAAAGGAACACTCAAAGGTACCATTCTTTCACCCACACCTAAATGTCTACAATTTATTTATTTGCATTAGTCAAGGAGAGGGTTCTGTTTCTTAAGTGTTAGCCTCATCTCACAAGTTAACAGAGTGTTTAGTCCTCCCTTGACTTGGCAAAGGGTGAATATGCACGTGATGACTTGCTGACTGTCCTATAATGATCACGAGGAGATGGTGTGAGATTCATATGAACAAGTATCTGCTTATAATTTTTTATAAAAAATTCAGGTGTTTTAAAGGTCATGGAAATCATAGGAAACGATAGGCAGATCGATAAAGATTTGTGTTTAAAAGAACAAAATCAGAATTTTAGTATCAGTATTTTTGCTATGTATGTTACCTCATATTGTTGCTCTACAATAAACACTAAAGGATACTGTATCTTAGGATTTTCAGCTTGGATACTTAAGCAAGATAATTTGAAAGTTATTTCTTTTTAGTATTTTATAATTCAATTCAAACCAGTAGAACTTGGCTGCACAAATATGTACTGAAAACTGAAAAAAGGGACAAATTCTTAAATGAAGAATTTATATGCTGAAATATTTGCAGTAGAATCTTTACACTGTCTCCTCTTTCAGTTGATTTTTATGTGTATCCAAAGTTCATCTAAAACTGAAGAAACAATTTTGCTAAATTTATCTGGGATTGCATCAGGATTTGTAGTTGTTATCCTGCAAGCCCATGAGTAATTTTCTGCTCAATGTAGAACTTTGAAGTCTTTTAAAAAAATTAATTAGGATGTGTATATTTTTTTAACAAACCCCACCCTACAAGTCCGCATACAGCAGGATGCAAACTGATTTCCTGTCTCTCAGATTCTTGCCCTCAAACTGGCAGGGTGAAATCACCACTCAACAGCTGCTATCAGGAAGTTCTGAATACCAACTTTAATTAACATCTTTATTTTTAAAGAGCGTCAAGATTATGCACACAGTGAACAATTCTCTGGCATCTGGATAAAAAGAAAAAAAAAGAACATCTGTTTGTTTTTCCCTATTGAAGTCTTAAGTGAAAGAACCTTCAACATTTTTGATCAAACTAGTACTTTCCAAACTAAGTAAACTCCGTCAAGAGAATGACCAATACTTTGAGGAAGTATTTATGGAAGCTATTTCCAAAAGAACTATAAAAGGCATTGCTGTCTATCAGAGATGATCTAAGACAAAAAGTTTCAGAGGATTAAGGCGTACCAAGAGAAAGAATCTATAGAAAGGACTAGTAGGTCTAGTAAGTTCTGGGACTTGCATCACTGCAAGCAGCAAGATTTTTTTTCTCCATGTGATTCATTAGTCAAGTACATTGCAGCCAATGGCTGTGCAAACAGCTAAGATATGAGCCTCAGTGCAAGACTACCCAAAATGAGAGAACACCACCTGAGGAACTGAGAGTAATGGTAGCTTTCAAGACTCTTCCCACTCTAAATGACATATATGTACCTTCAGACACAGGCCTGGCAGTAAAATAATCTGTAATTTTCACAATCTAACTATTCCTTTTCTGTGCTATTAAGTGGGAATTATTGCAACTGTAGCTACTGTTTCAAACTTGGTCTCTAGGTTTGAATATAAGACAGTAGTTATTAACAATAAGGAAAAAAATAAAAATTCTGCCTAACATAGGCACAGACAGTTTAGAAGAGCCAAACTGATTAAAATACAGCCAACCTTACAGATACTGTAGTATAAAGAGAATAGCTTTATCACGGATTGGTGCTGGCCTGTGGGAACCTAGATGATCTGAGTGAGAACCTGGACTAATAACAGAACACAGTAATAGAGTTTCAAGTATCAGATAACTACTGATTTTCTGCATGTTACCATTCATTTCTGAATGAACTGATTGAAGCATTGATGCCAATGTTCCCAGTGACACAGAGAAGAAAGGCACTTGTCTGTATCAAATAACCGTTCTACTTTGATGGAAATGTTATGAACCAATCCAAAGCAAAATCTAAATTAGATCCCTGATTTCAAAAGAGGAAGGAAGCATATATTTCTGGAAATTCAGTAGAGACATGGGTTTTGGCAATAAAAACATATGAAATTTATATAGCTAAGCTGATATAGTTGTTTGATTCCCCCTGAGAGAGGCAGTGTCATCTGTCTTCAATCTGCTTTGTCTCCTGTCATGTATCTGAACTCCAGCAGGCCAATTCAACTCTCAGAAAATATTGACTTTTCATGTTGTTTTAATTCTCTGACAAATTAGGGAGTTGTGTCTGGTAAGTGAGAAGCCACAGGAGTGCTTGAGCTGATGGGAATCAGTGGTCGGGAGCTGGGGTGAGCTCTGCAGGTGAGAGACCCTTCTGATAGGGGCTAGATATTAGGTCAGCTAATAAGTCCAGTTTAAGCATGTAGGTGTAAATGTAACCCTACTGGTTCTTTATGTACAGTCTGTCTTTACAGAAACCTGATTTACTTTGATGCACTTTTTTGACTTTTCATTTGTAGCTTGAATTTTTTATTTACTATTTTCTGTCACCTCCATCAGGAGCTCTTAGACTCTTTGAGGTCATTCCAGAGCTTGTCAGCATGTACCAATCCACTGCTTGGCATTGCAAAGAACTATATCAAGCCTGAGTGTTGTCCAGTGTCAACGAATGCGTGGGTTTAATGGTTTTAAAAGATGCAGTCCCTTCTTGCTTTGCTTTAAAGGCATTAATGAAGAATCAGAAATCTGTACCCTCCCGTGATTCTGAGGCCTCAGTACAGCATCAATTAGAAATATATTGTTGCTTTGTGACTTCAGGACTGGGCCTGAGAGAAGCATAAATCAGCAGTGTCAGCTTAGTAACAGCTGTAAGAGGTTGACAGTCAAGAATTATGTTCTTCCTTAGGTCAAATTCCTTCCGAGACTATGAATAAAAATGGCCTTTGGTGCTGTTTTATACTAACAAATTTGCTCATCACCAGGTTTCTTTCACTCTCTGAGGATTCAGTCTGTGGTCTGAAGTCCAAAGCATTATGTTTGCTCTGTCTGGTTCCAGTAAATGTACTCCAAACTCCTTACATTTAAGGTGGATACTTTGTGGAAGCTTTCCCTTGCCACAGAAACTAACATATGTGACTTATCAATAGAGCAGTGAACAGGATCCTACAGTAACGCACACATCTGCTGCAGATACACTTGCCTCTCCCTCAAATCCATCAGTCTACTTTGGGTAACACCTAACAAATCCCAGAGAAATCTCCCCTTGCACATTTTGTTTTTAGTGTAATGCTCATGTCTTTGATAGTAATCTCCAGGCAAACATCTGTATTCTTGGTGGCAGACAATGAATTGCTTTTCACACATTTGTGAACATTTTTCCTTTTTTTCCTCTGGAGTAATATCCCATAAAAACTCTTTCTTTTTTATTTACCTGCCAAGACTTTTTACTCAACAGTGATCTTCATATTTATTTTTAATTTTTTTTAAACTAAATTCCATTCACCTGTCAACAGATGTCATATTGATCTTTTAATTGCATTTCACTTAACTATGAATAATCTCATAACAGTTTTCAGACACCAGCTTTTGAATACTTTTCCTCCTTTTTGTCAAAACATGAAAAAAATATTCTGAATCTTTAGCTCCAACTGTACTACATTCCATATACTCCTTGATCTGCTGAAAACATTATTGTCTCTCGGTATTTATCACACTGAGAGCAGTGTTATACACAGATGTTCTGTCTCTAAACCACACACAACATCTCTTAAAGAAGGAAACTAAGATATATCTTTGTATAAGGAAAGAGAAGTGTAAGTACTTCTCATGGAGATAATTTGAATCAGAAAGATATGATTATGGAACTCAATAATAAACAGCCAGAAAATTCAATATATTCTTTGTGCATAAATTGACTTTTTCAGTCTTTTCAGAGATCTTGCTATATAATCCCAGATAGAGCATAAATCTGTTCTTATCCTTTCTAAGAAAATATAATTTTAATCTAAAATATATGAAAAAGATTCAGACAAAGAGTTGTTGCACCAATGTTTTCAGTAGCAGATTTTGTTACTTTCATTCTTCAGGCACCTTGTAGGCAGTATGAGATAAGATTTTAAGCTGACAAAAGCTAGACTTGCCTCCTGATTATATCCAGATATATATTTCCGATTTTGAGGTAGTTTTTATGAAACTGTGCCATACTTTTCAAGTCATTGACTATTTTAACTGAAAGATCACTAAAAGCTCTCTGCTATTAGAAACGTGTGACCATGAACCTCTGCTCATGAGGGGGAAAATGAGTGTTATCACAGTAAATATGGGCACATGCTGAATCAGTAGTAAAGAGGTTTTTCATGTTTTTGAGGTTTGGCAAGTTCTCAAGGAGTCTATTAACTTGTGATATTACGGTGTCATTACGCTCCCCTCTTCATCTTGTACAGATCATAAAAGGTCAGCATATTCATCATTTGTGTGAAAGGAAACACAAGGATGAAAATGCTGTAAAGGTGGGCTGGTCATTCTCAGCGCTACTTCATTTGTGTATTTCACAAACAAAACTCAGAATCTCACATTATCAGTCTTCAGAGAAATAATGATATATCTTGTTCTCTTACAGTAGCCTATATCATATTACAATTAACATCAGTGGGAATTTTGCTGTAGACCAAGATAAGGTGTAACAACAGTGCTCATAGGGCAGAGGCTGCTTAGTGACTTCCTTCTATCACATGGAGTGCACATCTCATTGTGTCTTCCATGGTCAGTAAGAGGAATGCATCCCCCTTCCACATGTTTCTCCAAATTCAATCTTGTTAAAAGATACCCCAAATACCTTAATAATATTTGGTTTAATAATATTATTATTAATAATATTAATACATCAAATCAGGTGAGCACCAGAGTAACATTTCGAGGTAGATGTTACTTTGTCTTTCCATTTTATAACAAAGTTGAATTTCATGAGACTTCCACAGCTTTTCCACAAATTCCAGTTAATTTGAAAAGAGTAGACATATTCACTCACAGATTTGTTTAGCAAAAAATTTTATCACTTTTGAAAGTACTAATCTCTTCTTTCCAAGTCACAATCTGCAGGTCCAGTAGGGGTATTCTACCCGGAAGAACTTAGATGCTTGAACTTAGATGCTAATCTCTGAATCTACATTCATCTGGAATCATAGAATCATAGAATAAAATGGTGTATCCATGCTTAATTAGACACTGCTACTTTTGGTCTGTGTTTGGCCCAGCCACCTGGGAAAGTTTGTTCTGTTTCCTGCCAAGGAGTGGGAAAACAAGGCCTGATAAACGAGAACTTCGTCCTTGAAGACAGTACTTTGTATAAACTGAAATTAATTGGTATCTTCCTATTGGCTGATGGCCCTCCAAGGGCACTTGAAGGAGAAAGTGAAGGGGAGGGAGATGAAGTGAGCCCCCAGACTCATTTAGGGAAGACCCCTCCAGGTGTATCACACAGGTGCATGCAGGAATTCCAATGTGTGCGCAGAAGGGACATCACTGACATAATGGGGGGAGGGACAGAAGCCTCTGGCTGGGCCGGTGCTGGCCACACCTGCCCAGGTAGATGTAACCAGCTAAATTATATAAAAGGCAGACAGCACCTGTGAGAGTGCTCCTGGCAAGCTCAGCGAGGACGCCCGTTACCTTGTGGGCCTGCCGACACCCCAAGGCTGCAGTTTCTGCCATGGGGAGATTTTGGTCATTCTGGAGTCGGTCAGAAAACCTCGTAAGTACCGCCTGCATGAGTGGGAGGTTTTACTGAGGGCTTATTTCCTTTCCTCTTTCATATCTCTCGGTTTCTCGGTTTGTTGGCCACTTCTTAGTAATAAATATTGGGTTTTCTGAGCTTTCAGCAGTGTTTTGTTTTCCATTTTGGCATCCCTCCGAACCCTCCCTGGAACAGATGGGTTGGAAAGGACCTCTGAAATCATCAAGTCCAACCCTTGATCCACTACTGCTACAGTTACTAGACCATGACACTAAGTGCCACATCCAGTCTTTTCTTGAACACCTTCAAGGACCACCTCTCTACCACCTCCTCCACCACCTCCCTGGGCAGCCCATTCCAGTGCCTGATTACTCTCCCTGTAAAGAACTTCCTTCTGATATCTAACCTACACCTCCCCTGGCAGAGCTTCAGACCATGCCGTCTTGTCTTACTGTTGGTTGCCTGGGAGAAGAGACCAACCCCTACCTGGCTACAACCTCCTTCCAGGTAGTTGTAGAGAGTGATGAGGTCTCCCCTGAGCCTCCTCTTTTCCAGGCTAAACAACCCCAGCTCCCTCAGCCTCTCCTTGTAGGGCTTGTGTTCAAGTTCCTTCACCAGCCTGGTCGCTTTTCTCTGTCTTCTCTGGAGGCAGAGAGAATGCTCATTCTCTGGGACAGTGTCCTTTGTCTCTCCATTGTCTAATTGAATAGCACATTATTTTAGAATACATGTGTATGCTGATCTTCCCTGAAATTTCTGTACTACTACACTTGTATTTTCCACAATCTTTTAGTTCATAAAGTCAGTTAGTAGTAGTATTATTGGGTTTACTTCAGCTAAGCTTAATGTGGAACATATGGCAAAGAAGATGACACAACGTAAGTTCTTGGGAAGCTTCTGTTCAACATTCAGCCCTGCTCTCTATTCCAGTCTCTCTTTTTTCCACTCCTTTCTTGCTCTGTGGTCCTTTCTGAAATAACCTAGATGCCAAAAAATCAACAATTAAAAAAAAAAAATGTTTGCACAAGTTTGTGCAAGGCCCAAGAAGGGAAAAGAAGGGTGAAAAAATGGGAAACAGATTAATGGCAGGAACAGGAATGGGACTGTAATAGAAGGGGTGAAACACAGCATTAGTCATGTTTTCCCTTTGTGTAATGCTTGCATTTGTTTAGTGTATGAACCGATGCCCTTATTCATTGCAACAATGTTTCAAACCCCATCAGTTCGGATGAGTTCTATCTGGATTTGCAAATTATGTTACTGGAGAGAATTCTTCTGTTTTTCTTGGTTATTCACTTTGCTATTTGCTTTCTGAAAGATGCATAGAGATTCCCATGTGCAATCTTCCAGCTAAAATCGAAGACAGCCCAAAAATAGTGGAAGGATGCAATAAAGCTTTGCTGAGCAATTCCTGTTCTTGCAATTACAGTACATTTTCATTAAATGGCTCTCCTGAGACAACTTCTCCAGGTGCAAGATTGCTGTAGGTTTCTGGCTTTCAGAGGTGCTGAAATTCTATATCTCTTTATTATCCTCTACATCACATTATTCTATGCAGTTATTCTGTCCCTTCTTCCAACAAAGCCTAGCTAAGGGAGGAGCCAGCTGCCACTTGAGCAAGAATCCCAGTGACACACAAAAAAATCTACAGCTTACATTCCTGAAGCATTGAAATATTTTTATTGTGAAAGTTCCAGTATAAAACTGCTATCCTTTTAGGGAAATGTACTTTCCCTGAAGAGACAATGAGGTATCATACCTAGCATATACTACAAGTTGGGAAGTTTAGGTGTTTCTGGGAAAAAAAGTAACTTTTTTTGAAAATATGATGTTCAGAACATACCATTAGTAGTAAAAATGCATAGGTTTCCTTTATAAAGACCTTTAGGAAATGTGTAGATTTTAATAATATCTAATTATGAGAAAGAACATTTAAAAGGTGTAGAAAGAAAAATGTGTGTGTTGTGTTTTAGGAGAAAGGAGGGTTTTCTTATTAGTAGACAGAGCTGTTCAAAACTAAAACTGAGTCTTAATAATTGTTCACAGTTTCATAACATTACTTTTAGGCAATACAACACATATTAAACTCTAATGGCATCCTGGGATATTCAGGAGTGGACATATATTTCTTTCCACTCTGTAGAAAAGGATTTCAACTTCTGTTGTAAATTAGTGATTCAGAATATCACTCTAGAACCTGTCTCAGGCATCACTGCCTTTGTCATATATTTAGGTGTTTTGTTTCTCTTTTTTAATTAGCTTTTCATCATGAATCTTGCTTATCTTCTGGGTGTGCTAATATTTCCATATTAGGCTCAGTGTTTTTGTGAGAGTTCAGCAAACATTTGACTTTGTATTGTTGGCTTAAGCTTGTGCTCCTTATAAAACTTCATTCTTGAGATGCACATTATACAGTTTTTATATATTGTGTTACTTGTGGAGATGAAGTTAAGCTTCTTTATGAATGCATCACTGAACAACAGTATAAGTTTGTGAGTTTTATTATATGTAATTATTTTATTTGCTTTATTTTTGTCCCAAAAAAGAACATCAGAATTATCCTTCATCAAATATTAATTCTGTTTGTATGTATGTAAAAGGTTTAAATGGAGCTTGCAGTCCATTTACCTAAACTTTTAGACCTTCCAGCTTTGGCAGTGTTTCTTTAAATTAAGAATTAAAAGATATTGCAGGTGACTGTCTTCAGTATGAGATAGTAATGTAAACTTACCACTGTTTTCTTACACAGAAAGTTTTAAATAAGATAACTTCTTTTGAAATAAGTGTTCAATGTGAATCCTTTTCAAAAGTCTTCTTTTGAATAAATCACAGTATTATTTTTCCAGACATTTATATTCACAAATCAGTAACCAAAAATGCATGGGAAAAAGGGATCAAACTAATTATTTTCTTTTTTTTCACTGCTAGACTGAACTTATGTATTACATCTTGCACTTTAGAACAATAAAAATATTTGGAGATTTTTCCATGACTGAGTTGAATTTAGGAAATATTTATGATTGGACTGTAATTAATAGCTATGCAGATAACAATATAAAGAAGTTTCTTAATTTCTTTTGTGATTTTGTCTGGATCAAGCAATAAGCCATCACAGAGCTACTGAATACAAGATAAAATTAGCTTCAGCTTCTTTTATGAAGGGGTTTGTGCCCACAAAAAATCTTTAAAAATGGGACACATTGATCATTGAGCTAGCTGCTCATAAAGATAGGGTAGGTACAATGTTTTTGAAATAGCCAGTCAAAATGTAGGTTAATTGGGGATGATTGTTCATGCTTTATCTTAGGCTAAAGAGAACTATAGTACTCGAACAAAACAAAAGCACATTATCTGTTCATCAATATCTTTAAGTGGATAATAGAATGTATCTATCAATCAGAGTAACAGTCTCCTACTATGTATAGTGGGAACAAACAACTCATCTGACTTTAATGCCTGTCAATATGGGAGACCCCCTGCCTCTATTCTATGCCTTTTAAAAGTGGCATATTCTGGCCAGTTCCTCAATGAGCTGACCTGTGTTAATGACAAAATTACAATATTCCCAAATTAGTGTGACTGCTGTCAGCAAACATTTTTATTAGAATTTCATTAAGAGACGAAGAACAAATTTATAATATCAGCAACAAATTTTCTCTTGGATGATCTTAAATAAGCTCAAACTCTTAAATTACAAGAACGTGACACCTTCTGCCAGCCTGTACTATCCTAAGGAATGTAACAATTCCTTACAAATGCCCTAGTGAGAGTTCCTAAAGGGGAGACTGGCCAGTTCCTCAATGAGCTGACTTGTATTTATATCAGTTATCTGTTGTATAGGAGAAAACAGAAACAGATAGGTTTATAAAATAACCTAGCAGAAATGTAATGAACTCTGCCTAATCCTCTAGGTGCACAACAGACACAGTTTTGAAAGGAGCAGCCTTTAAAGAAGGGGAAGGGTCTGTCCATGTGAGGACACAGGAGAAAATTAATTAAATGGTTTAAAAGTGTGAATTTAAATTGCTTTAGTTAAACCACATAAACAATTATGTGAACACTCTCCCTTAACATTAAAAGGACCTAAATCTGATTTAACACAATCTACTTCCAAGATAAATTAAAATAAAATGAACAAAGATGATTTTAATTCTGAGGTGTTTGCACAGATTTATAATAAATTAAATGTAATCTAGTTAACTGGGATTAATTTTCTGAATTACACTGATGTAAAAAGCCTAAGAACTGAATGTGTTTTGCAAGATTTGTAAATCAAACTTGCAAAACAACTAAACTTTTCTAGCTAACAATCTCTTTAAGCACCTATACTGTACTCAGCACATGGGACTGAATATTTCAACACAGACAAGGTAGACTAGGGCAGCAATATTCTGGCAAAATCATGGTTTGCTTTGGTTTTTTCCATCACTTTTTTAATATAGCTATTTGAAAACTGGGGTAGAAAATAGAGTGGAAAAGGCCCACTAAGTTCAAGGACAGTCACAAAATGAAACACAGATATATCTGAAAAAAGAGTAGAAAAGACCAGTTAAATGTTGTCAGTCTCTCTTAAGCAGTTAGTTTTTGCCAAAATAATGTATCCAAAGATGGGAGTAAATCCCTAAGAACATGTCCGACAGGGATCAATACGAATAGATAATTTCCACTCATTTTAGAAGCAGCTACATGTACCACTGAAGGATAGAACAAATCCCTTAATCTTGTTCTGGTATTAAAAGCCTATTAAGATTACATGTCAAGAGCCTTTCTAACTGTAATCAACATCAGAAGGAAACTCTTAATAATGAATTGTTTAAAACATTGCAATAGGACTTTGAATCAGAAAGTTATGCATTTTATCATGCAAGAGAACTTATTCTGATCTCTTCTAAACCTTCCTCTATTCCTAAACGTTGTATTAAGTCAATGAGTCTTGGGGTATCGTACTATTGTATAAGTTGAGCTTGTGAGATTAGTGTTATGTGTTTGTATTATTCCTTCTCGAGGAAGTACATTATTTCTGATTAATTTTAATTAAGCCAGAAAATGGTCTTTTATCTCTGTGCTTTCAGTAGCTCTATGCTAACATTTGTTTGAGTTTACATTTAATAAACATCTCCCGCTTAACCCTTCAGCAGCAGCTTGAACCGGAGTGCTGGTAATGAAGATGTATGGAAATAAAGACAGCAGAAAAACATTAGAATGAGATGGATTAAGTTGGCTAATAAGTCTGAAAGGCTCACATAACAAATGATGCTACAAGCATGTCAGGGCTGAATAAATACCAAATTGATTTAATTGGATTACTTCTTCAAGGTCATACCTAAGAGACTGTATTTATGGCTTTTGCCACACAACTCTTATTTGGATTAGTGAAGAGTAGAGCAGTACCCTGGAGGAAAAGATATTGCTAACTTCCACACAATGGCATCAGTTCTGTTGGACCATATGAAACTCTTACAAGAGATTTTTGAAATCCCATTTTAAGTGACTCACTCTTATAATAATCCACAGAAATTACCTATCAGCTGCCATCTGTCCCCCACTTAGTTGACTGGAAACAAAATCTGACTGCTGATGATCCAAGACTGTGCACTGTCTAGTGGCCTCATTAGTTCCTTCATTTGAAACTGCATAGTGACTTGAAAGGAGAAGCAGTTTAATAATAAGGAGAAATAACTGAAATAACTGAAATAACTTTCTTAGTTTTGGTTGCTATTTTACATTTCCTGCAATCAAGATTTTAATTCAAGGAAAGTCAATTAAGCTAATTGATACAGGTTTTGGTTATTGGATAGACAAATATAATGCGCAGCAGTATGAAATTACTTCTTTGAACGTTTCCAATGGATAAGGATTTTTTTTAATTCCAAAAATTATTTTCATATTCAATATGAAGTAATTTCATATAAAAGAAGCATCTAAAAGCATTATGTAACTGAGTTATAGTTGAATAAAACACTTAGGACATGCATAAAGTTAAGTATACTTGAAGTTTTATGTATGATCTTGGATTGACTTTCATCTTTTGCTTCTGTTCTCTTTTTGCATAATATGTTGTCCACAACTGGACAAAGGTGCTGGAATCCACTGGGAGACTGAAATTTTAAATCCCATTAACTTCAGCTTAAATAGTTTCTTAAACTTCAGGGGGTGGGCAAGCAAACAATATCTTCTTGATGTTCATTTTATTAGCAAGGGGCATTTGTGATATAGGTTTAGAAATGCACAAAAGTACAATGTTCATCATCCTTCATAGAATGTCTGCCTAGTTTTCCCTTGGTTATTTGGAAAATATGTTATTTGGAGTTTAGTTTAAGAACATAAGAGAGTATTTTAGGAGATGCAATATAAATAATAAGTCATTTTAAGATATAACAGTTTTTATTTAAGATGTTTAAGTGTTTTTTGCTGAAATTATTCTAAAATAATTGTTAGCATTCTGAAAGTACTCAAAGTCAGTTGTAAGGAAACTTGTACTTGCTGGTTATATTTGATAAGTGGTGATTTTGTGATTTTGTGGTTTGTATATCATACTGAGAAATGGAAAGAACAGATACTTGCATAAAACATCTCATTATAATGAAAGGAGAGACTGGTACAGGTAACTACTGTGGGCTTTTCTGTGAGAATTTCAATATATATGCATATACTTATATGCTGTTTCATACATGCATGTATATACATATATATATGTTTATATATATATGCTGTTTCCTTTGTGATAATTTTCACTCATGCAAAGGCATGCCCCGAAATTAATGGAGAAATATGGTATTTAACAGCATCATATACTGAGGATTATACAGCCAGTGCAAGACAAAGGAAAGGAAGTAAGCAACATTCCAGAAAGTAGTCTGCATTTCTAACTTTGAAAAGAATTGTTCTTTTGCTGGTGTTTCTATGTTCCTTTTCCTTAAAAAGCCTAATGTTTCTTTTCATATTTGATAAGCTTTGATAAGATAATTTGATAATATAGTTTGTTAAGACAAACTCATTGCCTGATATCTGAACCATAGGACAAAGTTCCAGCTGAGGTAAATCAGTCTGACTCAGCTGATACCAGTGAACTTAAATCAATTGACACATCATAGAGCTATGTTGTCAGGGATTCTTTTAGCATTATGTTTACATCAGTGTTTAATAACAAACAGATGAGAATGGTAGTAAGGAGTTTGTATTGGTAATTCAGATTATATACTTATAATGTATTAGTAATATTTGAGATTATTAATATTGGCAATTTTCTTAGTAATATTATTAAGATATTCATCTAGGTCCCATTTAGTCAGTGACAAGGCTATTTGTTTACTGGTTTAAGAAGAAAATCCTTCATAATTTAAGTTTGTGTAATTTCTTACTGTAAAAATAAAAATATTTTTGAGTCCATGTTCTTAGACCCAGTTTCATAATGTGGAAAGATATATTTTGATGCAGAGTTGTCAGTTTGTACAGAGTTGGTGTGAACAAACTTGAAAGATCCACATAAGTTTTCCAGAATTTCAGACCATTAATCTGGCATTCTTAGTGTAAAGATTATTCAGTAAGAAAATATACTTGATTCAGCTTTTATTCTTAACACTGAACTCTAAAAAAAAGGGTTTGCTACCAATATTTGTTCATCTTTAACACATTGTGGACCCTGACTTAAATCAGTTAGTTAGAACAGTGCTAATAACACCAGGGTTGTGGGTTTGATCCTTGTATGGACCATTTACTTAAGAGTTAGACTTGATAATCCTTGTGGGTCCCTTCCAACTCAAAGTATTCTGTGAAATCTGTGAAATGGTAACTGTTAGGAAGTGATTGCAACATGTCAGTGCTGTCAGGCCCGAAATGGGCAAAAACCCAGTGATACCAGAATATTCCAGCCCTCTGTCCTCTGCCAGCCTGAGGAAAACATTCCTCTCCTCCCTGGTCTCTCTTCAACCCAGCGTTAAAAACATCTACTAACATGGGTTCTCTGAGTTACTGGGATCAAATAATAATAATAATAATAATGGACACTTGCCTTGTACAGATTACAATTATGAATCCTGAAATTTGTGCCTAAAATAATTCCTACCCCCAGCTTCTTTAATTTATATCCATCTGTAGGGTCTACACCTAATTGCAAACATGAGCAAACATAGGCTAGTAGGGGAAACAGATGATAAGATAATGAAAGTAGGTCCATCTGGTATGTAAATTCCATGGGTAGCATATTGCCTAAAGCTTGCTTTATTTTTAAATGGGATTGTTTTTGTTGTTGATAACAAATAAGCAATTTAGTTAAAAATCCAAGCTTTGGGTCACATATGATACAATACCTTTTCTTGTTTCTATGTTACAGAAACCTCTTAACCTCTCCTTATAGATGTTGTTCTCAGAAGTTTGTTGTGTAGAATATACTAAAGAGATATCACCTATCAATCTGTTATGATAGGTCTTAAAGCTAAAGACAAATGATTCTGCAACAGAGTCCCTTGACTGCCATCAACTCAACTACATTCCACAGTAAAAATTTCCAGTTTTGCTGCATCTGCTTTCACCATTTATGAAGGTTCTTTGACAGAACAAAGTCCTAATCAAGAACTAATTTTCAAAATTTTCCATAATGTTTAATTTGTATTTTCTCAAAGTTCTGTCACAAAAAATCTTGCTGATGTTTCGTGGAACTGCTGTAATATTTCCATTTCTTCGTTACTCTGTCCTTTCAAATATACCTCTGCTGATGTTAGTAGAGAAATATGTGGTTTAGAGGGAATTATTATACTTCTGAAAAACATTTATTTGTTCCATACATTCCCTGTTACCAGAGAGGAAAAAAGTATAAGTGGGAAAAACTCCTTGATAGGCAAAAGCAGATCGTCATCTCTGTAAGTCTAAAAGGTAAACTTTATTTTTTGCTTGAATTAATGAACTATTGCCACTGTAGTTGCACTCTGGAAAAGAAAAATAATAAAACTCCTCTCAAGCCTGCAAGGGTTTCTGAACGGCATTTGTTACAGTGCTAAAGCAGTATGCCTGCTTGTATGCACTCAAAATGTTTCCTTCCTTAACTATGTGCTAGTTAGAATAAATAATTAGTGTGGGTTGTCCCCCAAAGTCTTTATAACTCTTAAGCCTTTTATAAAAGTATTGAAGATGTCATGTCATGTCTTATTTAAAGTAGACAGGTTTTAGAGTTTCAATGGTAAAAACTGAATTTCCTCAATTTTTTTTTCATTTCATCCATGCAAATTATTATGTAATACAATTCTCTTAAGACAAGGTATTACTTGTATAATTCTTCTATAAAGTACTATGGAATTTTTACTTCCCTTGTCTTTGCTGGGTTTCTTTAGAATCAAGTAGAGCTTTGAATGTATCATGGATCACAGAATCCTTTCACAAATAAATATTAAAATGTGGTTCTATGGTTTTCCATTTACAGTGCAGAAGGATCCAGACATGTTTACTGAGTCCATTCTGTTGATGTAAGTTTCTCCATTTGACTGTGGATGCAAAAAGACCCTATACTGTATAGAGAAAATAAAATATGAACCCTTTCACAACAGCAAAAGAGAGAGACTTCAGTGAGAAACCCACATTGTTTGGGCACTGATCCTGCTGATCACTTCAAGCATTTTGACTGTCAGCTTCCAGGCTGCTGATTAGGATTAGTCCTCTGGTTTTTAAATATCCATATAGGTCTTTCAAAAACCACACCCTAAGATCTAAACTAGAGAAAATGGTTCAAGGTTATTTGACCACGCCAACACTGTGCTGCTTCATAGAGTTTAAAGCCATTTTGTGATATTCTACCCTTTGTGAGCCTTGAAGGGGGAAAAAGAAAAAAAAGGAAAAGCAGGGAGGGCACAGAAGACATTTAGTGTCTTTCATTACACAAAAGCTTCAGGTAGAAACCTGCCTCACCAGAATTACTTAATATTTGCACGAAGTGCTTTGAGCTGAATTTCTACACTTCAATGCTTGTATGCACACGCATACCCAAGTTGCAGCTAAACTTCATCAAACTTCAGATGAAAATGTAAATAAATTCTTGTTTTCCATTTACAAATTGAAGGGGGAAAAAGAACCTGTATATAGATATATATATATATAGACATATAGATAATTCATAGAATCATAGAGTATCTCAAGTTGGAAGGGACCCATAATGATTATCGAGTCCAAATCCCAATGCTTCTTTGCTCTAGCTTTTAAAAAAACTTTGATAACCCTGTTAGAAAACAACCAAAGGAACCATGACTTTGACTTGACTTTTCAAATATTTTGAAATTTTCTGTTATAAATACTTTTCCTTCATGATTTGCAAATAGCTTGACTATAGAGGCTGATTCTCTCAATATTACAGAGCCTTCTAAATGGTTAATGACCAGGAGCTTCAGCCTTAAAATGCTGCTTAATGACATGACTCAAGACTTATCACTTCTTGGTGATAGCCAAGGTCAAGTGGATAATGACATTGGAAGTGCTTGACACCCCTGGGCAATTCAAATGATGCCTGTCTCTGTAAATGGTTTATGTTCTTTGCACAAAGAAAAAGCCAGCCAAGCCTGGCTTTCTCTGAGACACAAAGACATTTGGCAGAAACATCAGTGTCCATAGAGGTTTGGTGCCTCTGCCAGTTTCAGAGACTGAAAGAAAGCCCTGACCCCCAAACCCCATTTGTACCCCACTGAATGTTCTTCTACCATGTAAAGAAACAGCCAGAGCACTGTTCTGCAATTGAGTTACCACTAAACCCCTTTAGAACAGAACATAATATTGCCAATGCTACTGCATAATTCTGAATTCAATGTGCAGGCCTTGTTGGAATAGTAAATAAACCCATATGTAAAACCAAGTTAGGTCATCAAGATTGTTTTCACCATACAATGAATACCAGAAAAATAAATAATGACCAGCCATGTGCTGCAAAGTGTTAGAGAGATATGTTTATGCAATAAAAGATGTGGCTGGAATGCAAGACAACATTGGGTTGATTCCCTGCACCTGGATGTTTGGGGTTGGTTTGTATCTTTCTCCTTTTCATGTCAACCCCAAACATCCAATTTCTTATTTTTTACAATGTGTGTTTTTTCAGTTTTTATTAAGCCTTTTTGTAGATAAAGGCATTTAAAGCACCTTTGTGCTTTATTTACACGATACAATCACACCATAGTTGTTATTGTCCGGAGAACGATGATTCAGTGCATGAAAACTCTCAGTGTATGACATTTGCTTTCATTCTGAATGGAAACTAAAGCAAAACAATCCCCAAAAATAAAATATAAAATAAAATAAAATTTAAAAAAAATGTGTCAAAACAGATATTTTAAGAGGGGAAGAAAACCCAGTGTTTTTAGATTTTCTCTTTCTGTCTGTTACTGTGTCAGAAAGAGTAATCAATGAAATATGTACCTGAAAGATTATCTTGCATAAAAGAACTCTGAAAGTAAAACACTTTTAGTAAAATATCCTAATTTTGATAATGAAAGAATAAATAGATGGAGAATTCAATCAAAATATATTATCTCAATGTTCTTATTAAGTACATCTATAAACACTTCATAACACACCCTCATACTTTTCCACCACAACAAACATAAATGTATGTATCTGTTCCAGAATAAACAAATTAAATTATTCACAGAAACATAAATATATTTGTGAATATAAGACAGTAATTTAAACTTTAGCATATGCACAAATTTAATACACTTATGTAGGGCAATTCATGAGCTCACTTCCTTTTTCCTGACCGACATTCTTTGCACTGGCTGACTCATAATAGGAATCACCTAAAGGATGTAAGGCAGAACAATAGCAATATGCAGGTCAGTCAAATCCCCATATACAGAGCAGCAAAATGTGTCTTGGGTACTTAATCTGATCAACATCACAAGTCAAAATCATATAAAACATATGTGCCAAAGTCTATTATTTGAATAAGTGAAAGAATTTGAAGGAAGTAATTTCCTAATTACTAGCCTATATCCAGATCATGTCTTTATGAAACAATATTCATACAAGTTCTCTTCACTTTTTTATTTCTCCATCTAAGCAGAGTTTTGTTTTTGCCTGGTGGAAACCAGATGGCAAGTCAACTTCATAGCTCTTCTACAGTATTTTTTAGGACTCTGTTTTTCCCAGGAGCTACCAATGTGCCATACTAACAGCTACTAACAGCAGCAAAGAGAATAAAAATCATATCCTGTTTTGGTAACATAGGAGAATTATCAGTGCTCCCTCTTACAGACAGCTAAGCTATAGAAAGAAAAGTCTAAACAGTTAAAAAAATCAAAATACTCCAGTACACTACCTACTTTGTAATGGAGTTCTGGTTAGAACAGAAATAAAATACTGCATTTTTTAAGGAAATAACATACGAAAATGTTGCAGTTGAAAGCTAAAGTCTAGCTTAAACATAGTTTTTTAACTGGTAAAATGCAAGAGATTTTTTTTTCCCTTTAAACTGAGATATGTACAATTATGCACCTAGTTATATCAGTTTGAATTCCTGGAAAAAGAAAATAAACTTTAGCAGTGAGCAATTTCATACAATGGTACACAACAATCACAGACACACTTAAGGAATTGCACTACATCAGTCTTTTGAAATAGTCATAACAGTACAAGTCTTATGTATAAACTGAGCCTTTTGGAATATGGCAAGTATTCTGCTGATGTCTATTTGTTACTGGGATTATTGGCACCCTCTGCCAGGGCATCTACAATATTTGTAATGGTTTTGCTTTCATTTTATTACTTTCCAGCTACTTACTACAGCTAAGTAGAAAAATTGTGAAGAAAAAAAATTAAAAATAGTTAAACTACTTATTTAGTAAGTGTGTTGTAACTTCTTTAAATGTTGATTTACCTTTTCGTGAAGCTTTTTGAGTAGTGAATAATGAAGGACTTGGTAGTATAAAGAGGGAAGTAGATTTCAGATTTACCTGAACCATTTTGCACATTACTACTTTGTACCTTTGGAAGCAGAGAAAATTTTTTCATTCCAATATTGGTTCCCATATGTGCCCCTCTCTTTAATGTATCTCTAGTTAGTCCAC
>VYXB01001955.1:720304-753559 GCA_013397135.1 Pachyramphus minor | reverse complement strand
CAATCACAGACACACTTAAGGAATTGCACTACATCAGTCTTTTGAAATAGTCATAACAGTACAAGTCTTATGTATAAATATGTGCCCCTCTCTTTAATGTATCTCTAGTTAGTCCACAACTTATTTACTTTTATGGGAAAGAAAAACATGTGTTCTCTTCTTGCTGCTAAACTGAGCATAAATTCAAATCTATCTTCCACAGGTGTCATAAGAAAAAAATTAATTCTTTTTAATTCACACTTTACAGGACATATTTGATTATTTGCTAAATGTCTAAAGAGTCTGTTGCTTATTATGGACAGTCTTGCCTGCATAAAACTTAATTATGACAGAAACACCATTGCACCGCTTGATTTTTCCATCTGTATTTTGACTTCTCTCACTTAAGCAATGGTAAAGGCATCAAATTCAACACTGTTTATAACACTTGGGTCATTCTGCCAATCAATTCAAGGAAATAAAAAGAAACAGATTGACATTAGAAAAAATAGCAGGCCACTGATAATGTTAACCAGTACAGGAACCTAAACACTTATGATCTGTTTTAGCAATTAATTATACTGTACTCTCGGCCTGCATATACTCAAAAGACAAGCTGGTAAATTGACTATTTGCCCCTGACAATTTTTTTTTCTATGCCAAAGTGCAGGATCTTTGTTAAGCAGAATTACCGTTTTGTTTTTTTTCACAGAGGATCTTTGTTTTGACAATACAGGTTTTGAATTGTGTTGGCTCTAAGCCTCTCATTAAAAGTCAACAATCAAAGACACAAGCCCTCTTGACTATGCAAGAAGTAAGGAAAATGGATGTACAATAAAAAGTGAAGGGTTATAATACCTTAAGCATCTTCAGATTGGATATTTATTGACTAAAGTCTGGTAGAATTTTACAATCACTGTTAAGAAGAAGTACACAAAAAGAACAAGAAAGTTCATTTTTTTCTGTTATGAAATAGAAAATTCCCTTGAGAAACCAACTCATGAATTGTGTGGAATCCTAGAAGTTTTATCACTGATTTATTAAAAATAGGATTCACATCTAGTAAGAAAAAGCAATTTTCCTACAGTAGTATTTATAAAAACTAGTTATGATTTTTACAAATTTCACGTTATTAAAGACATAATGTTGACAAAATATCTTGGTAGTTTTACCTCTTCTTAAATGTTCATCATGTCCATAGGTTTTGGGCTTTTCAAGATTAGAAGATTCATCATCATCATGGCTTGGCTTCGCAAACGAAGATTTCAAAGGGCTCTACCCGCGCTTGCTACAGGCTCGCTGATGGCTGAAAAGGCCAATGCACAACAGACAAGTCCGGTTGCAGAAGGGACAGCAGAGAGACTCCCCAGGCAGTATCGACTGGATGCAATTCTTTCTGAGTTGTCTTTTCACCTCCAGAGTGACCTGCTTGAGTTCTCGAAGAAGGCAGCAGCGTTATAGATGGTTTGTCTCCAGGCCTCCTGATTGGAGGTCAGAGTAGACCAATGGTGATGATCAATATGGCTGAGGTTGAGATGTTGTTTCAGCGAGTTCTTGTANGTGGTGGTGGTAAATGACCCAAGACTCAGACCCATATAAAAGAGTAGACAGTACAATGGCTCTAGAAACGCTGATCTTCGTACTTATCTTCAGGTGTTTATTTCGCCAAACTTTTATGGAGTCTACCAAAAGCTAACCTGATTAGAAGATAAAGAGTTTTTATTTTGTCATAAACACAATATTAAAAAAATTTCCTTGTAGTGAGAGTTTTCTATTCTGCCCTTTGTGCAACATAAAATGATCTTCTGATCTATTTCTGCTTAGCAGGCTCTTCATCATGGGGTTGGGCAGTTTTGACTAAAATGTCATGAAATTTCAAGGGCAAAACAAAAATTGCTTTTGAAAAAACAATGGTTTATAAATGGATAAAACAGATAATCAGTAGAGTTTCACATATTATGATATTATGATATTATAAATAAATTTTCTAAAAGTCAACAGGCTCAAGGCCCAAGAAAAAGGGCATTTTTAAGCATGTTGGGTGGAAAATAAATAACAACAGTGCTGGCCAGTAGCATATGGACAAAATGTTCCTAGTAAAAATGAAAATGCTATCTTTTAGTAAAGTTCTTTCATCTTTATTTTGAAAGAATAAAAATTATATGCTTATATAAAAATAATCAACTACTCCACAGTCCATTGGCAGCAGAGTAGACTCTTCGTGAGGTCTTTGTGAACAGAGAGCTGACTAAATGTCTAGTCCATCGATGATAACTGTCAATGTGTTTTAAAATACCAAAGACATTCTAGGAATCTAAACAAGTACTTGATATCATAGTTTTCCAAATGGGCAGTCAAGATGACCCAAGCAATGTAGTCTGATTGGACAGATGTCAGGCTCACACAGGGTTCTGCCCTTAAATAAGCAGGAAATGGAAGAAATAGTTCTCATTAGCCATTGTACGATACTTAGATACGTCTTTCTATATAAACATAAATTATTCAGTTTTAAAAGTATAACTGTGTATGATATTTTGATGAAAAAAATATACCTAGACATGCATTTAACATCATATCTTGTGAACTCCTTTTATCTGCAAGGATAAAGCACATAATCCACAGAATTTGTGCTGTCCAGTTAAGGGATCTTAAAACATAGATATCACAGAAGAATCAAAATTAAGTGGGAATATTTTAACAAGGCTATAATAGAAGCAGTAATAATAAAGTTGACACTATTCAGTATTTTTATCAATGACCTGGGAGTTGAAGTTAAAATAAGGTCTGATAAAATTAAAGATTAAGGAAACAGTAAATAATTATATACAATATAATAGTTATATGGAACCATCTGGAGCTGTTGTCTGATACATTGAAACTATTAAGAGAAAATGGATTTAAATGGAGTTTACCCTGTAAATTTAAATCAAGACATTCACTCTTAAAATCAAGAAGGCCTTTACTTGTTAACTAATCTGTTCAAACTAAGCTACTCAAAAGAGGAAACTGGTTTCTCATGAACTGCTATGTAATACCTCCAGTGGTGAACTAAGCAGGACTAAGACTGAGGTTGAACAAACCATTTTATCACAAAGAGATTGCTGAGAATTTTGTTACTAGTGCCATCTAGGTAGAGCTCAGTCTTACCTACCCTGCAGAGCTTTCTCAACTGTATTAATAATATATCAGGTGACACATCATTAATTATTTTTGAAAGTCAACCAGGGTAGATCTTTTGCATTTCATTTAAGTAATGAACATTCTTATTAAAGAATTCCCTTATACGTAGGCCATTTCTCTTAACAGAGCCTCTAATACTGGGGCCGTCACTTTTACATCAGAAAAATATCTGACTGAAAGCATGTGTGAGGAGACTCTCCCTTTTTGAGGGGACTGAGTAAGGCCTTTATACATGTTTATCAGAGGGAGGGGCAATGTGAAAACTTTCAAACAGGTTTTGGCCTAAAAAACCCAGTTACAACATTATGAGCTAAATGTTTGATATAACTTGAATAGAGAGACATGCTCTTTTAGCTTTTTCAGTAACTGCTTTGGAGTATTTGCACCATTTCCTCAGAACAATGTTCTGAGGAGCAATCAGTTCCTTACAGGGCTGTTCCAGCTGTTTTGTGCAGTAGGACAGAGAATGAAAATATCGTATTTTAAAAGCAAATCAAGCATCAGTAGTGATAGTTCTCAAATCTGTTCACTGCCTTTTGAACCACAGAGCTGCAATTTGAAGATGTTCAAATCTCTCATTAAGCTCAATAAATTCTCATCTGTTATCATATCACTGTCATCCTGTATCTAGCTCCATTTTGGCCCCAAGATTTCTTTTTTCTGACATTTTATAAAAACACTGGAGTTGCTTCTTCTATTACAAAAAATATAGAATAATTTTTAAAAATTGAATTTTCACTCAAAAAGTGAGGATAAAAAAGGAAGTAAATTCTGAAAGCTTAATTTTTTATTTTTATGGGGTTTTTTATGTAGAGATTTGTCCTGTCCCACAAGATTAGATCCAGTTGTCTCTTTTCCTAAGCCTGATCTTTTTGAAAATTTTGAGTCAAATATTTTAGCTTAAATTAATTTTTCCTGTTATAATTAATATTTGGTTACTTAAATGTTCTTAAAAGAACATTTACTGAAGTACTTTTATTATTATTTGCAATTTCTCTTTCATTGGATTTTTATTTTTTATTTGAATCATGAATCTATAGAATATGTGGTATTTTGATGTAGTGGCATATTGTTTTACAAATCAATACTCTTAGTAAAACTCAAGAAATTCCTATAGATACACTCATAACTATATGTCTTTAAAGGTTAACCAAGCTTTCCAGCTTTTGGAACAAACACTTCTGGATCCAGTTTTTCCCCAGCTGCATATCAAGAATGGTCTAATTTGCTTAAATCAGTTGTTCTATTCTCACAAAATAATATAAGCACAAATTAATTCTGGGCATAACACATTTCTCCTTATGCATGTTGCAAATAATTGAAAAGTCCTGATGAATTTAAATGCACTGCTGTCCTCATAGGGAGTGATTCTGTGCAGGTCTCTTGATGCTGAATAGCTCAGAGGAAGCTGTTATAACTTATAATACCTTTCAAGTACAGCCTAGATTTAAGCCCATGGCTCAAAGACTTGAAGCTATTTAAGCCATCTTTATCTCATTATCAATGTCTGATCTTAAGATCAGACATCTTTTTTTTGTCCCAGTGTTATATACAGGCACGGTATAGTTACGCTGATGTAACTTCTAATATAAACAGCATTCTGTTGATTTTGAAGTGCTTTGAAATGTCCTCAGATGAAGCAGCTATATTCCAACCTGTATTTTACCATAACAGAGATGTTGTTTTGTTAACAACGCACAGGCAGAATTCAAATGATATTAAAATTGCAAAAATTTTAATGTACCTGAGCTCAGATTAAATATGTCAGAAACTTGCCTCCTGAATTACTTTTCTCACATCTGCTAATAACATGCTGAAGAACTCATGGTAAATAATTTCAAAGGAGAATGTTGTTAGTTTACGTTTTATAAAGAAAAAAAGGGAAAATGGTAACAGAAGTAACTTTTCATATTACTTACCTAAATATTATCACAGAACCATTCCATCGTATTATATAGATTGGAAAAGATTATTAAGATCAGCAAATCCAGCTGTAATTGTGAATCACTGGGAGACATAGTTTCCAAAAGGATAAAAATAAAATTGATTTTTCTTTTTGACATTACTCAGATGAATTAGAAGAAGCATGAAACATTTCAGAGCAAAATCTTAAAATGAAAAAGTAAATATTATATTCAATTTTAAGGATAATTTCTTTGTTATTTTTATTAAAAAGTAGCTCTGCTTAGGATGTGTATTCAAAGATTAATTTATCTGTCAGTTGAACAGACACTGTCGTAACAAGCATAAGAAATTCAAGGTGGATTTATTGGGACAGTCAGACAGTGAGAACCATCTTAAAATACTTTAAAAATGACAGTTATATGAGTTAAAGGATGGGGGGTGAAAGTAAAAAAAGACTGAAATTGGCCCCAGGTAAAGACAGGAAAATGGAATCATAAATCATGTAAGACAGCTGTGTTCTTTTATCCATGGATCCAGATGTTGCCACTAAATGTGTAACAACTTCACAATTATTTTACAAGGGGGAAAGAGACTGTGAATATTCGATTTCTCTCTTTCTTAAACAACAATATCTGGGAATGTTTGATGCCAAGTAGAAACTTCAGCCTGTGCTTACAGAAGACAGCCTCTGAACAGAGTTCTTAAACACTGCTTCTAAGCAATGTGGATTATGACAGGATTTATAAAGCCAGTGCTAAAACACTAAAGTTATACTGCAATCTTTTAGAAAATAGTGACTACTACAGTCAAATCCCTGGCTGAAGCATCTGGGTGATACGAGACCAGATACCCTCACTGACTCTGCTAGCCAGTGTCTTTGGATGGTGGAGTCCTGTTAGAATTATAATCAGATTGAAAGTAGATAAATGTTAGATGGCAAGAAAATGAAATTATAAGTCACTTCAAATATGTTTTGAAATAGCACCTCAGAACAGACCATGACAAAGCTATTTAAATATCTTCCAAATGGAAATCGATTTTCCTCTCTCTTCTCTGTCTTATCCTTAAAATGTAGTAGTTGGTTGTAAACCAGCTTATGTTTTCAAATAAAATAGAGAAGGAAAACTTTTCCCACTCTTCTATTTTTTTTTACTACACAGAAGAAGAAGGTAATCATACTTTTTATTTTGTGTTAGTTTCCCTCACTAACCTAGTTTTTAAACTTAAAGACTAATACCTGTAGTTATTCTGTAGTCATCTAAAAAATACTTTATACTGATAATAAAAAATAGCAAGCTATTGGGTATTATTAGGTTATTTCTATAATTACATCTCTATGACTAAAGACAGCTATTAGGTGATTATCACACCATTGTTTGCAGAAGAGGGGAGAGGAGGATGAGTCTCCATTAAATCGTCAAAGATATGAATGTTCTTAAAAGTGCAGATATTACATTTTCTTTTTAATTTGATCTACAGGGACTTGAGCCACTATTCTCAATTTAGCTCAATGCAAAATACAGAGAAAAAGAAAAAGAAGAGACGTCTACTTCTGGATTCAGACAGTACTATTGAAGTCATAGAGATAAATAGGTACCTACCTACTAGAAGCATCATGAAGCTTATTCTTTAAATTAAAGGAATGAAAATTCTTGCTTAAAAATTATATTACTTTTCTAGTAATTACATTCCACAGATACTTGAGTCCCTGTAAACTTATGGGTACTTCGGTTTGTTTTCTGTGGTTCAGAGCATGATAATATTGAGGGTGCCATCTTGTCTCTATAGAGGTTTTCTGCATCTTTGTATAAAAGCAGCCACTTTAAGGCAGCAGAGATCTTTGCAAGACTTATCATGCATTGTGATGTGGATATTTTTAAATATGTTAGATGATATTGGATCCCTCGTGTGTTATTGTTCACATTTTTTTCTCCTTTTTTTTCTTTTTTTTTTTCATTTTCTTTTAAGTAAAAAAAAAATTTTCCCAATTTGGTAGGTCTCTGCTATATAACATATATTGAATTTTGTTCTGTCAGTAAATGGAGTTAGGAAGAATTTTTAAAGTCACACAAATCTCCTGAAGCATTTGGAAAACCTGTTTTCTTTCTGGCAGAACTATTTAGCTATATACCAGCTTTGAGAGATAAGTAAGTGATCTTAGCAGATTTTTCCAAAATGTTGAGACAAACACAGTTGTTTTTTGGACTATAATGACATTGAGAACATGAACAGCTTATAAGTTTCAAAAATGTTATTAGATATATGGTTATGTCTTTTCCTTTTTGACTATGAAAGCATCAAGACTCTGCATGACTATTACTAGCAAAACACTAGCTTGAGAAAGTTGCTGTAGCAATGTTAAATGATTCCATGTTTCCTCCTTTAGTTTAGATGGTGAGTACTTTTTAATTCTCACCTGTTTTTAAAACCCGACACAATTTACAAATTCTGCTTCAGGTTTTATATTGGATTCAATTATTATAAGAAAAGGGCTGAATATTCATCATCACAAAGTGAATCTTCATTCACTTTGTTGCCTTTTCAAGGTATGATCAAATTATTAGTTATTACTTGGTGTCTCTTACAACGAGGTTTTGGATCACTCTTTGAATAAAAAGCCAGGTATATGGCAATTATAAAATGTTTGAGTTCACTTGCAAAGGTTGAGGCAACCTTCTTACACTTTAGATGAGTAGTGGTGTGATAAACACCTTTCTTAAAAATGGAAAAAGGAAAGCAAAAGAAGAATATACTGTGGGAGAACAAGATAGATGAAGAGTTTCTAAATAGCTCTATCATTTTGCTACAGGGAATATAAGGAAAGGGTTATTTAACTTTAAAATGGATAAATAGAAAGTCTAAGACTGGTTTTCAATCCCGTGAATGCTGATATAGCTTGACTATCAAATTTTACAGTAGAGAAAATTCTGATTAATCTAAACTAATCTAACAATCTTAATATAACTATGATCAGAGAAGAAACAGATAGCAAACTGTAATATTGCTACATGTAAGTTCTTTTTAATCTATAATCTTCTTAATCTTGTATTTTTTATTCTAATGAAAATACATTAAAATAAAGTGTGCTTATGTAACTGAGAGGAAGAAGAGGCTCAAAGCAGTCTATTGGGTGGAGAAGCTACTTGTGAGCCCTTCATCAGTTAGACAGTTGGAGAAAACATCTCAAACTTTATCAGTTGCAGATGAAGCAGGTTGAAACATAGAATCATAGAATTGTTAAGGTCGGAAAAGACCTCAAGGATTATTAAGTACAACCATCACCCTAGCACCACCGCCACGTTCATCACTAAATTATTCCTTGCAATCACTCAAGTAAGGGGTGCAAGTGTAACACCCCAGTCCCGAAGCCTCAAGCTTTACTGGGATTATTACTTTTATTTAGACTTCAAGAGTTCCCCCACTGAATTTTTGTAGAACTTTTAAGTTCTTTAATACCTTGAATTCTCATAAAGAGAACACATCACAAGCACTTCCCAAGAGACTTCTTTTAATTTAGTGAGAAAATAAGCATTTTGGTAAAAGTTTCACAAGAATAACAAACAACCAAGGAGAAGATTTCACAAAGCACTCAGCAAACACCAACACAAAGCTAAATGAAAGTATAATCCATATGTTTTAAATTACCCACGGGAAGAAGAGGAACGGAAGAAAAGAGATCAAGAGAATAAAGGAGTAAAGAAAAAGAGAGAAAAATATTTGCCACCAGGAGTCACGTGGTGGCAGCCCCAGGAGGGAAGGGCAGAACAAAAAAAAGTCTCCATGGCCCTGTATTTATGTACCCAGGACACTGTGGCCACCCCTCCCCTCTGGGACAACAAGTTTACTGACCACTCAGTGCCCTCCTGGCTGGAGTAAGGGGTGAGTCGGCCAACCTGAGGCTCCGGGGAGCGTGGTGTGGGTGGGCTGCCAGTGGGCCTTTTTGACTGACAGACTCTTGTCACGTGGCTCCTGTGCCATGTCCCTTACGAGCTGCCATGCAGGCTGCAGAACATGTGCCTTCTGATACTGGAGGCCTGGTCCCATGCCCCAGGGATACAAGAAGGGGGGACACAACCAAAACACAGAAGTTGTTTGATTCAAATCAATTAATAAATAACCCAGTGAGATACGAATCTGGTCTCTTACAGCAAACAGGCAACCAAATTTCAAAGAAAGGGTAGATATCAGCTAGACTCATGTCTCTTAAATTTTTAAATGTTTCCCAGTGTTCTGAGTTTCATTCTGAGAATTTGTCTTTGGATATAAAGTGACCTTAAGTACCCTCCTAACCATTGCAGATTTCACTGTGAATGCTAGATTTTAACTTTATGCTCTGAAGGATTCAGCATAAATACAGCTAACATCTTCAGAAAATCTGGAACCTGCTTTTTGCCCCATCTTCAACAGATGGCTTTGAATTTGCACTATATATGACAAATGTTCACTGTTTCAACATTTTACTGACTCAAATTACTGGTCAACAAAAGGACAAAGGATTTTTTGCCTTTAGGTGATGCATTTTTTCTGGTAGAGCTTAGCAATGGATTAAATAGCTGTGGATTGCATTCCATATGAACATTCCTGCTCCTCAGGAAAATGTCACAGGGTTTTCTAAGGAATGAGTGGCCATTTTTTTATTTTTTTAACCTCATAAAAATTCATGGAACTTGCTGGATGAGAGTTGGGAAAGAACGGCTGAAAACATTGCCATATTGAGAATACTTAAGAATTCTATTAATCTTTTTGACAAAGAAATCTAAAAGATCTGTCTTTGTTCCAGAATTTCTGATGGACTCTTACCTATTATTTGGTGAAACAAATGTAGATTCCAGTAGGGAAATATACTTCTTTAGAATATAAGTAATCTTGTTTGAGGAATAGGCTATCTATTTTTCTGTTTGGTATATACCCCCTGATGGGCTTCCGTAACAAGATACACTAGGCTTTATTGGTGGCTTGGGAGAATTAAAAAAGGAATTCTAATTCTTTTCTTCCTTAAGTATCTCACCTGTCCTTAGGAGGATCAAAGGACTCAGGATTTCTGACACTTCCAGACTAATTCTACTGTAGCTTCATAATTTTTATTAAGAAAGCAAAATAGTTGGCAAAAATGAGAATACAAAACATTAATGCTATTTTTTTTACCCTTGGATTTCATTCAATAAATTTATTTTCCTAATGCAAGGACCAGGTGTTGAGACCCATTTCATTAGTCCTTTCATGCAAATGCAGGGAATTTCTGACCCTGCTGTATATAATTGGAAAGCTGAGTAATTGCATGTTATATGATTATATGTTTAGCTCTTTGGAAAAGGACCCAGGCAACGCTTTTAGCCAGGAAAAAAAACCAAAAACCAACACCCACCACACACCACCACAAAACCAAAAACAACAAAGACAACAAAAAACCCAAACCAAACCAAACAAACCCCACATGCACACATACACTCATACACACAAACCCAATAAAAAAACCAATCCACACTGATGTACTGTTTCTTTGCTTATATTGTATACATGAATGGGTGTCCTTTATCTACCTTTTTTCTACTTTCTGCATAGTATACAAATATTGTAGAGTAAGGCTCTACACAAGAAACCAAACGGCTTTCTGCTGAGTAGGAGAAACACAATGTTTTTCCTATCTCTTGTCCCCCTCCAGCCCTTAATTCATTATGTCTGTGTTTCTGTTCCACCTTTTTGTGTGCTTTAGAGTCATCTGTTAAAATGTAGAGCAATAATTCTTAATTAAGAATCTTGGAAAGATATGAAGTTCTGAGGGAGGACAGCATTATCTAAAGAAAAAGTATGCAAAGACAGGAGAAACATGGAAGCAAAATACGTAGACAGAGAGCTATGTTGTGGTATAGTTATGCAAAAATAAATCAATTTATTATTAAATATAGGAGAGATTTGTTTTTTCCTAAAAGGGAATTAATGCAACAATGAGACTATTAGACATATTCCAGGGTTTTCTAGGAGTTTTGGAAATCCAGGAAATTTCACTTACGTACAGTAATGACTCCTTTTGTCTCAACATCTCCAAGCATGATATGCAAATAGATTCCCTGTAACATGAAACCTTAGGCCCTTCTTCAGGGAAGATGCAAAATTGGTTTGGAACAGGATGCACCCAAGAAGTGAGAAGATAGAGCTAATCAGATCGCTTCTGAATATAATAGGATTCAAAGAGATTTTAAAGAATATTTTTATATTCAAGTATGTAAAGCAACCCTGTTTTCTGCACAGGATTGGGTATTGCTCGAATATGTGTGACCAATACTATTGCATGACCACTCAACAGACATCCTGCTCCACAGGTATCAAGTGCCAGAACTCATAGTTTAAGTTCTCACTATATGGCTTAACATGAAATGCTGAGTAGAGCATGCAATCAAATACTAGGTGGTTATGTAGGGGTCATATTTGTTTCATTGTTACTGTGGAAAGTTTAGAAGCAATTGGAAAAGAATTCCCTTGATTTACAAGTTGATCTTGTTGTTGCACTTCATCTTTTCCTTTGCTATTACTTCACTGACCTTGGGCAAGTCTCCAGAATTACCATTCAAGGTAAAGGTCAATTGTCTATTTTGGCACCAAATAGAAAGAGAATATTTAATTCTACAGTTGCATCATTCATTATAAAGATTCTGAATGAAGGAGTTTTTGGATTTCTTTTGTTCAGTGCCTAGCACAATAGTTCCCCTGATTGTCCTCCTGCAGTATTACTGAAATGGAATGAATTGATGAATAAATGAATAAATAAATATCTAACCCAATATTTCAGGCAGAGGCATAAAATCTTTTTTATACACTTAAATATGGTATATATTATTCTCTATATAGAGAAAATTTTTCCCAGGAGCAGATGACAATAATTTTAAAATAGGGAGATTCATAATCCTTATGGCCTTTATTCTATTATGTAATGGCAAATATCACAAAAATACAATAGCAACACAAAAATCTTGTATTAAAATAAATTTGATGTGTTATTTTCTAATTGTATCTCATAAAAAAATGTGTCATTGGTTGATAGAGAGAAAAATATAAGAAGGAAAAAAGAACAGTTAAACAAAAGCAGGCAAAACAATATTGGAATAAGTGAGAGAAATAATGATAAGCATATATAATGGGTCCCTGCATTTTTTTCCTGAATTTTCTCAATTATGTCAGTGCATTCATAGCCTTTCCTATTCCTGTGGGGTATTTTCTAAATTAGACCTACTTGAGGATCCACAACCACATGCAAATGAAGCCTGCTGATATTGCAGTTTTCAAATGTATGATGTGAATAGTCACACAGCTGCGCTGCACAGCACCGAAGCAACGGATGTTATTCCTTTGGCAACATGAGCTGGTACGGCATAGGAAATTTGGGATGATTTTCTGAAGCCATTCCAAACTTTCTGGTCCACATTCTTAGCCTTTCTATGACTGCTTAAGGCCATTCTGGCAGTTCAAAGCAATTATAAAGTCAACACTTCTATCCTGTTAGGAGGAAGGAAAATTTGAACCTTCAAAACTAATCTAGCAATTTGAAGAGAACGGGTCTTTTGTAAGGTTTTTGACACTTCTGTTTATTTCTCCATAAGGAGACTGAGCCAGGAAAGAAGTAAAAATACCCAAACAGTATCATAATGATCATGGATGTTAGAACATACTCTGTATCCTATCAACTGAAAGTATAAGGGAAGTGCTGGAAGAGAACTACCTGGATATATTTAAATCATATTATACACTGAACAGTCAGTGTGTCCGTGTTTACTTACTTAAATGATGGTTTGAAATTCAGGGGTAAAAGTAGGTCCTTGGAAAAGGTTCCCTCAGCAGCTTGGCTTGACTTGTACTGTACACAAGATTAAAGTAGGAAGAAACCTCTCATAAATTACTGTTAGTGACTCCTTTCTGTGTGGTAGCCCTGAATGTCAGCCTACTTACATGCTACGACTCTCTTTCTCTGAGTACAGGAGGTTAAAGGGTTGTGGAGAGTGAAAGGATGGCACATTTCGCTTCAATTATTCCCAGAGATTCCCTCCTATCACTTCTACATGACAAAATAATTCCCAATTTGCTTGTGCCCAGGTAGAGGCAAACTTATACTTGAGTCACAGTTTCTACTTTTCTTATCTCAATTTCTAGTTGTGCCCTGAATGACCAGAGAAAAAAGCATTTCTTCATAGTTATTCATCATGTTCAGACTGAGGTTTTTAAACTTGCAATGGAAGAGAGGAATAAATCCTTTTTCTTTCACAGTCTTAATTTGCAGTGCCTGGGTTGCAAGCTGGATATCTCTAGTTCACAACAGTAATGGCATAATGACTTCTTCCTGTCTTATTAATGTAATCCTATAAGAAGCATGTCCAGCCAAAAAGAAATGCAAAGGTCAGAGGTGTAGATATTCTAAATGTGTAATGTTACAGCCTGCCCTCAGTGAGAGACTTAGCAAACTGCAGCAGAATAAGAGCCATAGTCCTTGGATGACCTTGAATTGACCTTTTTCTGCACCTTATATCTCCCCATTCGATGTATTTATTGTTTTTTGACTTTCTCTTGAGATTTATATTTAAGTTAGTTATTTTTTACTATATTGCTGTTTAATCCTATGAGGAATGGAAAGGAAAACAGTTCAATAAGGTTTGTAGTGACCTTGAAAACAGAAACAGCTGCCAAGGTCATGTTCAGCCTGTTGACTGAGTTCAGCAGGGATCTTTCAGGTTGACCAGTTTTGCCCCGGCTAAAGGTACCACATCAGTCAATGGAAGTTCCAGAAAGAAAATGGGTTAGACATTTCAAAGACAAAGAAATGTTTATACATGCATATATTTTAATCTACATGTGATGTGTGTTGCAAATCACGAGGAATATCTGATAAGAAGTCATGCCTACTGAGACTGTATGGCTTGTACTTACATTTCTTGAAGTTGCCATTAAAAGTTAACTTTTGATCTGAGATGCATTTGTGGTAGAGAGCAGTGAGGTTATTTCTCTCTCAAATCCAAAGACTGACAGCACAAAAGAATCTGGAAAAATGCTTTATAAAATGGCCCTGTGGGGTTCTTTCTGTCTCTTTGCTATCAAATTTGTTCACGGTTTTCAGGGACAAATCTTGGTGGTTTCACACCCCCACACCCACCCCTTTAACAGTGGGGGCCTTGAAATTTAATTGGGGTTTTGAAAATAGTGAGTGTTCTTCCTGATTGGTCACGAATAATAAAGCACTTGCAATTAGAATTGAAATTATTATTTTGTTGATGATGACAGAACGATGGTAGAATCCAGTTTATCCTTGTCTTATTTGGTGTGTAGTAAAAGAAATTATGTGTGATAGAAAAAGAAAGATGAGGTATCTATAAGAAAATCACAAAAAATTTTCAAGGAATTTTCTTTTCTCAATATATTTTGCATTCACGAATAATTCCAAGTTATATTTTTCAGTCTTCTCCACATAATTAAGGTGTGGACTGTAAGGGAAGGAAAAATGCAGGTTTGTGCAAAGGGCTTCCAAATTTCTGGTTTAAAGAAGAAATTAGTCCAGGCAGATCTGTTTATTTAGTAGTGCACAAGGATTGGGAACAAAAGGACAAGAGTAAGCAGTGTAAAGGGTAGCAAAAAAAATATATTCCCAAGTTTTTCACTTTTGTGGCTTTTTGGATGATTTGCATTGTTGGGATCTCTGCGATCTTCTTGTCATTTCTTCACACCAGTGGTCAGGTCACGACCGAACTCCAGGTATAGAACTGTGATTTAATAATTTTCAATTCCAGCTGAGACATCTTCTTCTCCAAAATGAAATTGTTTTCTACAATTTAAAGGAAAGTAATGGAAATAACAACTATCTTCTACCCTGATTAGATGCTTGGTCCTTGGACAAAACATCATAAGCATATTTAAGGAAGAAGTGTATTTGAAGGTTTAAAACTGCTTTGTTGTTAGCCTTGCCAGAGCTCTGGCAGGTGAACAGTATGAAAGTAGTAGCTATTTGCTATGGATGTGTTTTCTTTAAACCCTTTTCTCACATGATTATGGAGTTTGCATCTTTATGTAGCTAAACTAGCTTTTTCCTTCTTTTCAGAAGAAAAGCAACAATTTTTTATAAGATGGTTTCTTTTCTTTGTTTTTTTAAATAAAATGGAACTTTAAAAGCATCATACTCATGTAAATTTTCAAATTTCTTTAATGAAACCTATATTAAAAAAATGAAACAATTGTAATAACACTCTGATCAATTGGTCACTGCCCATTATCTTCTTTACATGTTCTCCTAAGTTTGGAATACTTCAGGCTCCCAAATTTTTTCATACATACCAAGTCTTTACAAAGATTTTAGCAGCTAAAATTTCATGAGGCTTATAAATGTAGTTTGGTCCAATGGAAGCCACTACATATATTCTTCATTGTGTCTATTTCAAATATATGGTGTAGGTGAAGGTTAATACAAGAATATTGACTTAAATACTTCAAATTTTGGTAATACAGAATTTATCAGCCTCACATTTTCCCATCGTGCTTTTATTTTCGTTTTCACCTATTGTACATCTCATAGCTGGACAGCTTCCCTCAGTAAAATGTTTTGACAAAGCTCAGAACACCTATGGTAAACAGAGAATTAGTCTCGGACTTGAGCAATTCTGCCCAAAGTCTGTGTGAGCTTGGAAAGATAACGAGTATCTTTCTACATCTACATCTATAGATGGTTCTACATCTATAATGTATATATGCTAACTTTAGTTCTATAACTGGAAATTAATACAAGTACCTTCAAGACAGTAATGTTTTCACCTGAAAGAATGAGGAAAAAATAATTTAAGTAATGGAAACAGATACTATGAATAAATAAGGTCTTCCCATGAAGAAAATTAAACAATTCACTCAAAATTGCTCCGTCTCAGATGATGGTAGTTTAGATACTCAATGAAGATTTATCTTTCCATTAAGCACTCTATTTTAAAATATTTACAGTTTGAAAGAAATTGAAGACTAATGAAAACAGGGCAGAAGCAACATTTTCCTTTCACAAAAATGTTGTGGCTTCTATTTTGCTTAAAAAAATTAATAGAAAAAAGATTAAAACCATAGCAATTTTAACTACACCTAAAAGCTAAAATGAGGAGATGAGGGAAGAAAGGGTTAATTTACGGTTAATTTTCAGTAATGATGTACATGTTTTGAAGCTGGATGACATACTTTTGCTGGTGGCTTATGGGGCAGTGAACTTTGGAAACTGACTGTTGTTGTTCTTTAACAATAAATGTATGTTCTGCTTAGAAAGCCAGGTCCTTACAGTAGTAAATAGTTCTTTTGATAATAAAACAGTCATGTCTTACCTTTGTTCTGAAACACTGGATGCTAGCAACTGTCATATTAACTAGCCTAAAAGGCACATCCATCTGTTTGCAGACTGCTGGCAAATGTTTCTGTCTATGCCTGAACTGTAAGCAGTATTGCCCAGCTTTTGAGACCAGAACAAATCCTGCCCTCCTTAACAGAACTGTGTTAGTTTCCCTTTATTACATTTACCAGTCATATGGATATATACAAAGTCTTGTACCCATTACAAATTATGAAACTGAACATTTCCTCTCTTTTACAACTCTTGTATTGAAAAGGATTATGGAGGTAAATTAAGTGTTTAATCTTTAAAATTTCCTCTTCCTTTCCCCATACATGTTGAGAAGACCAGCTCTATATTGAATACAACCATTATTGCTTTTAGTAGGATAACAAAAACATTAACTTTTCCCAAGAAAAAGGCTTGCAAATAACTAGATTTGTAGGTATTTAATGCTCATCAAGATCATCTCTCACAAGAGAAGTTGTTCTTATTCCATATCTTTGTATCGTGTGAGTATGTGTGTGAGGTGGAAACAATGTCAGACAGGATGATGTTTAGAAATTGTTCTATAACTGATGGAAAGGTTGTTTATGTTTTTAAACTCTTAAAAATATTTTTTGTCTTTGCCTAGTTGACAAATGCTCTTCTTTCTATAAGTACCTTCACCTTCTCCTTCTCTTACTTAGACTGGTCAAATGGTAGCTCAGTACAGTGTGTTGAGATGGAAAATCAGTGGGATCTAAAGGAGATCCATGCTTTTAAAATTTTTGTGTGTTGGTCTACATACACCCATACTATAGAAAATGGAACAGAAGATGTGATGATTTTGCCTTTTCATTGGGGAAAAAGGCCTAAGTGAAATCAACTTTCAGCTTAAATCTTCATATTGTACTTGACTGAGCATGTCAGGCTTTTTCACTTCCATAAAAAGCCCAAACTAAGCCACATAAATTCCAGGAAGGTGCTCAACTATTCAGGAGCAAGGTTTGAAGGCATGTGTTCATATTTGATGGGATGAGCAGCATGACAAAGCTAAGGATCCATGACAGGAGCTACAAGTCAGTGAATGTGTTTATATAATGTATGTAACTTTATCATAAGACAAAGGGTTTTTTACCAAGACTTTGTGACTCTGCAATTTGATTACGTTTTCCTCCCCAAAACATAGATTGTAGCCTTTTCCATGTGAAAAAAATGAGTTTATTAATACATATCATATATATATATACACTACATGTGTATATATGTGCACAGTATATAATATTGATATATTTGCAAGACGAACAGAAAAATGTTTTATTTCCAACCCTCTTGGATATATTTTTGAAATTGCAACCAGTAGATTTAGAAGTTAATTTTAATGCAAGAATGATAAATATCTTTCACAGAATGTCATATCTTCTAGAAACAGGATTTGTCCAAGAGCATCCATCCATTTAGCATAAGAACCACAAACCCAGTAAAGACTTCTATTTTTTCATTTATCTGTCTTTTTTAGCAATAAAAATAATACAGTGATCCTTACATTTCTCATCATCATATGAATCTATGCATTTATCTTGCTGATTTATATAATATCTGTTCTCCTGCAGTGTTCTCTTTATGTTCAGCACTGGATTTTATTGCTCTATTGGGGAAAAATACTCTTACAGTTAAGGCACAGAACTGAGAGCCAAGTTTAATCAAACTTATAGCTTAAGCACTGTCAATTTGTCCCAGTTTTCAATTACAATAAAAGAGAATTGCACTTTTTTTAGTTATGAAAAGCTTTGCAACTGCAAAAAACCCAACCTCTGGTGTTTGATAGGGCAAAATAAAAATTTTGTAGGGCAGATTCACATTTTAGCCAGACTGCCACATCCCAAAATAGCCAAATGCAGTTCAAATTCAAAAGCCACAATGCCAACATTCAGCTTTACATCATAACAAAGCATAAAGTTATTTGAAATAAGGTTGACTTTCTGCAGTGCCTTAGTCACAAAGTCTAGTCAGGTCACCAAGGAAACTTCCATGCTTTTCTTGATTTCAAACCCATCTGCAATTCTGTCTTCCTTCTGACTACAGGAAACAGCTATTCTTAGACCTAAGAGATCATTCTTTGTTGCAGAGAAAACCTTCAGTTAGAGCACAGTATAATTGACTAGGCATAACCCATGCAAAAAATCGTACTTAAGGCCAACATGAAAAGAGAACATACAGCTGTTAAGTGCTCAACAGCAGAACTAATTCTTGCAGAATCTGACCCTTTCTTAATCTCTTTTGAGAAACACTTTAGAAGCTCTTTCTTTCATTTTTAACGAGCCACAGTCATGGACATCAGCAAATTAATACCACTTCCATCCACTAGGGGTGTCCTTTGAGTTTTAGGAAAGAGATTAGCCAAGACTGACTATTACTTGTCATACAGGATACTAGAACCATCTTTTTACTTTATGTTCTGCTTCCTCCTTAATTTTTTTCTCTGGCTGCTTGAACATTGTACCATATATCATTATGCTTAAAATCTTAATTAAAATTAATTGTCATTGTCTGATTCCACTATATAAATTCGAGTTACGATTTGCTTGTGTTTGCCTATGTAAAAAAAAAATTTTTATCCTTTCCTTCTCACCTTGTCAAAAGTAAATGAAAGACATACATGAAGATAAACATGAAGAGGAAAGTGCTGTGCTGATGTTTACTCATACAGGTTCCTTCCCAAGGATTTCTACTTCCACCTCTTGTTTCTATTAAAACCTTCGTCCTGCTCTGATTACATTTATTTCCTTTAATGCATCTTCATTCTCCTGAAGTCTCTCTTGCAATACAGTATCAACATCTTAACACTTTATTGGATACCTTATTGGCAATTAAATAAACATCTTGAATTACTGAACAAATCTAGATCTAGCTAGATTCAATTAAAAGTATCATTTGCCCACAATGACCATTCTTTCTCTAAAAACACTGCCTACTTCTACAACACCTTGTCAGTTCAAAACCATCAAAAACATTCCTTCCTGATCCCAAAACAGGTCATTTTACACTCTAAAACATAAAATTAATTTATTTTATTTTTCCCCTCCCTTCTTTTCTTTTTGCTTCCTTGGGAGCAACAACCACAAGTACAATAACAAACAACATTATGTTCCAATTCCTTCTAAAATCTATACTTTTTGACATTCCAAAGGCATAGTCTGTGATACCCACAAATATAATTGCTGATATAGCTGCAGACCACTACAACACTTTTGCTTACCCTCTGTTCAAACTAACGGCAAAACAGCAGCTGACTGCAATGAGAAACCTGATATTGTGAACACAGCAGAAAACATTTATCACTGGTGTAAGGACTTTGGAGACAATCCTTATAGACATGACATATTTGGTTCAGAAAAATTTCTCTGTTTGGTATTGATAAGTTAAGGATGTAGTTTTATGAACAATATACCAAAACATTGAAGTGCACTATGTTAATGACTACTGAAATGACGGTATATTTCAAGAGCCAAAGCCTATGTCTGAAAAATATGTTAAACATTTGGAAAAAATTCTTCCTGCATTGCTTTCTGTAAAAAATCCTAACAACATGTAACTTTTTGTATGTTTTTTGTTGCCCCTTGTCTAAACATTTGTTTAGTGTTGTCATGTACCGCTAAACAGCTGCCACATTTGATTTTGGACAAGTTCTGTTTCAGTGATGAGTGAAAAGATTCCTGGACATATATTTCAATCATTATTATTAACAAAGATCTTGGAACTGAGTGCCTGCTTGGCCACTGAAAACTCCTCATTTTGTGTATAATAGGCTTCTTACTCTGAGATGTAAAACTTGATAGAAATTTTAAAGCAGACCACTACAATAAACAGAGTTAATTTGTAATGTTTTCATAGCTTTAAGGTACTTTTTACTGGAGCTGCTTTCTCCCCCCAAGGACAGCTGTTCTTAAGTTATCTGTTTTCTTTCAGCCTCAAAGGTCAACCCCAGACCAAGGAGACATCTGGCAGCTACCCCATTGTTATGGAGAGGAATGGCACTCTTGTGCAATGCTCATGCTTCACAATACTGTCATGTATTTGCCTTGTTCACAGTTAGAAAAATATTATTTTCACAACTTATGGAGTACCTCTGCATAGCAGACCTACTAGCTTGGACAGAGAAAAAGACAATATATATAAAAGTGTATGTAAGATTGTGTAGTGTCTCAAAGTAAATAAAGGATATATATCATGGTTGTACTATACTGCAATATAAAACCATTGGATATTTGGTTATTCAGACCTTATTTTATCTTAGGTGACTTTGTCACTCAGAGTCTTGACTAACTAAGAAATAGGATACTGAAGGAGAGGCTTAAGTCAAAAATATATCTGAAATAGCATGTAAAATTAGGTGGGTAACCAGTTCCAAAAGGCCTTCAGCTACATCATATTTGTTTTTTTAAAACAGTGTGACCTCTTTGTAACCACTTTTATACTTCAATGTTAGTGTGTTATTATAAATTTATATAAGGGATTATTAATAGCATAATTACAATGTAATTGAATTCAGGATTCAATAATATTTTAACATTGAAATTAAAATACCATATGAATATAAAATTCCCTTTCAGTCTTGCTCAACCTGATTGAGTCCTTCCCCTGCATCTCCTTTTTAAACAATATATTATTTCAGTTAACACTGTGGCAGGGAAAGTGGGGAAGGAGAGGGACAGCAGAGCAGGTTTATTTGGTTAACATTCTAGTTGTGGAAGAAGATTGAGTTACATGGGGTTTGATCTCCAGATAAGAAAATGCTCAAAAAAACATAATCAGAGGCCAATTATGAGCTTCCAGTCTGCAATCTAAAATGAAGGATTGTGACTGTTTATTTATAGTGAGGGCTTTTTAGTAAGTGAGAATAGTTAGCGGAGTGAGGCCCAATTAGCTAATTGATCTGAGAGAAATCTGAAGGCTCTCATAAAAGAAAAAGGAAAAGAGATCACTTTGGAAAATCATGTCATTTCCTCTTGTGATCATCCTAATTAGCTTCTGGTAAGAAGGAGAAGTGAGGTGGGAAGTAGAAGGGAAGGATGTGAGAAATGAAGAAGCATATGATATGTTGGAATGTGTCAAATATTTGAATCCAAGGTGTGCCTGCTTTTTATTTCATCTAGGTGCAATGAAGTTTAATGGAACAACAAATACATAGGAGTTCCTCTACAAAGATTGCAGCCTTGGTGACTGGTCTTTATAAACAATCATTTTAAACTTATTTGAAGAAGCTTATTCTATCATTCATTGTATGTATCCCCAAGATAGCCATTAAGAAAAAAAATCCAGAACTGTCAGGTGGCTTAATTGTTGATTTTAATTGTTGGGGATTTATGAAAATGTCCATCTATAAATGTGGTGACTAAGGTACATATGAATTATGACTTATATCAGAACTCTGGCTAATGTAAAGTGTACACATGCACACCAATTTCATTAGCTTGGAGATATGACTGGTGATGTTTAGACAGCCTCAGAAACAAAATTACAAACCCAAAAATTTGTTCAAAAAGGAAAACAGCATAAAAAACAATGAACTGAGAAACTTTACCAGGGAGGAAGCAAGAGGACTGGGGTGCTGAGTGCTTTCAGCTGTTGAAGCGTACAAGTGTTAGGTGGTCTTAATACATCAATGGAAGCATAAGACTATGGTTGCAAGGCTGTGGTGGTTACATTTCACAACAATAGTGACAATGTTCAGGGTGTAATGTGATGACCTTGATGGTGGAATACTGAAGTTCCTTCCTAGGATCCGTGACTGAGGTTGAGAGCTGAGAAAGAAGACCAGATTAATATGAAGGAAACACATGCAGATCAATGAGCTTGTCATACTCAGTGTATTCACTTTGATGTAGTTTCATAAACTTTAATATATATTACAAAAATAATTTTCTCCCCTTTTAAAACGTATCAGTGGTTTTAAGCATTGCAGAAAAAAAATCTAAATGGATATAAAGTCCTACCTTTTGTTTGTGCTGTATCATTTCAAAGTTTGGCCACATTCTGTCTTTTAGTTCGAGTCAATCACATCAAACAAATAAGGTCAGCAAGATGTAATCTAAACACCACTAGACAGCTTGCAACATTAACCTGGAAGATTTTACTCTGCATCTTCCTTTCAGAAATTCCTTGCAATAAAAACCTGAGTCATAATTTTACACAAGTATGAAAAATTATTTTCCCTTATACTGAAACTTACTTTTAATGTATGTGGTAGCGTTAGTCAGGCAGAACCCCTATGGCTGCAACATTTGCTTTCAGTTTTTGTTCTCCAGTGTTAAACTGAAATTAAAAACTGAATTTAAAAAACTGAAATTAAACTGTCAGCTTATCATGGGAAAGTTGTTTTCCTTTATAATTTTCTTCAATGCATCTGGAAGATAATTTTATACTGCTGTATTTTCAAAGGTTATTTTGTTATATAAATGGCTAAGTATGCATTTATGAACATCCTGAGAACTGTGGTAATTATCACAACCTATATTCTCTTCCTCCTTTTCTGACTCTAAAAAACACTTTCTTCTACAGAAAATCCTGCACAATATTTTGTTGAATTACCATGGGCGTTGAAGGAAAAGGCTCAGATTTGCTTCTCAAAATATGTTGTATATAAAGTATACATGTTTGTTTTTTGAATTGGAGATGAGATACTGAGCTTCAATACCAATAATTTGCTTTGTCAGAAGCTGAAGAAACCTTCAGTATGAGGACTTACTGCATTTGACTCTCACCTTACACCAAATCCAAAAGGTCTCTGTTTATTTCCCAGCCTCTTAGCCTTTTCTTTCCAACCAGCTTTGTAAAGCCAACACAGCATGCTTAGCAGCTAAATAGGGGCCTTGACCTGAAATCAGAGAAGAAGGAGCTTTGGGTCAAGAAGGTGATTAGGAAGACCTGAAAGACACAGTATCATTCTCTCCCCTGTGCCCTCCCTTCCTCCCTCCCCAGTGCCTTCTTGGAATAGCAGAAGAATGACCATTTGTGTGATTTTTCCAGGAAACAGAGCTCCTTTGTCACCACGATGATGGTGATGACTCCATGATCTCCTTTCATCCTTAATCCAGTTTTCTGCTTCTAGATAAATTTGAAAAGGGCAGCATTTTATTCATTTTTATTAATTGCATGAGAGGATTGACAGAAGTTATAGATCTTTACTATTTGTAAATTCATAAATCCCTTCTATCTGGAGCCTAAGACTGTACTGACCATAGAAGCAAGTCCTAACAGTGTCTTACTTTTTAATTAATTAGTTGATATAGCTATTGCAAATGTAAAACAGAAAACAAAAGCACAGAGTTTTAGATACTAGTATAGATCGCTTACACATATGCTCTGTAGTAAAATGTACTTATTAGAGCTAAAAACAATCCTCTCAGCTGATTCCTTTCAAACTGGATGGCTGTAATTTTTATCTAATTTTTGCATAGATATACTGATCATCCCCTACATGTCTGAGTCACAGATATGAATACAGATAGTTTCTCAATGCAGAGATATTCAGAAACATTGCAGACTTGCATAGCAGCAGCCTCAGTGCATCTGATTTCAAGTTTGTCTTAACTCCATCTAAAAGTAGGAATTTTTCAGGATTTAAATGAAAAATCTCTAGATTTACTTTAAGCCCTTAGCCTATAACTTTTTTATAGGCTTCAGTTTCTATTATAGCACAGTTTCTCTAGAATGGAAAAGCCTTTTCAGAGGGATTAAAGTTTTAAAAAGCAATCAACAGGAACAAAGGCATTATATTTCTTCTGCCCACTCGATGCTAATCAGTGTTAAAATTGTTAATCTGCATCAAGGGAAGAGACTATGTAACTCTGTGAACAAGAAAGAATTGCAAACATCTTATTCAGGACCAAATAAAAGATCTGATTTTCAGAAAGTTGAGTGTTTTAAAAGTGTGAATTTTAACTACAGTATTTGCAAGTTCTTAGTGTGTGTGGTAAGCCAATATGAATTCTATAAGGCATAGACAGGAGCAGACAAGTCTATATGGGGCAGTTTTTTCTGTGTTGGTAAATAATAGAATTAAGTAGATTAATCGTTTTGTTCAATGAGGGATATTAGACCCTTGCACAAAAGCTGGTATAATAAATGACATGGAATATTCAATGCCACATTAAATGCTAAGCACAAGTATTTTAATCCTTCAATGCTTTAAAAAAAATTTTTAATGGTTACCTACTGACTAGTGTTTCAGCTTATTCATTTCCCAAAATGTTTTATAAATTCATGTTGTTAATATCTGTAACTGATAGAACCTTAACTCAAATGTCAGAGACATATCCATGTCTCTGAAACAAAACACCATCTTGCAAAAGAATGTATACTAGACAAACAAACACTTGTAGAAACAAGACTGATGAAGTAAAATAGATAATTTTTGGCAATGATAATAAAAATACATTTTTGGTATGATTTGAAGTTTTTCACTGAAGTGAAATTAGACCACAGAAAAGAACATAAGTCTTCAAGGTGGCCTAATTTTTGTACTTTCTTCTGAATTTCAAAAGATTAACTTCACACTTCAAATGTTAATTAAAAAACTATGTGGGTTAAATAACATCATAGTGTTACTTATCACTATATTTATACCTATAAAAATAAAGCAAATACAATACACTTTGCACTGCATATAAATTCTACTTCATAAACTGCCAGTACATACTTAATAATGCATTCAGTAGATTAGTTCTTTCTTCTGAATCTGTAAACGATCTGCTTCAGAAAGTTTCTATATTCCTTTCAGGAACATAAATTGCTCAAAGTATAAACATGTACATATGTGCATTCTGAGTGTCAAACAATACATGGATGAAACAAAGATCAATTTTCAGTGAGTGATTTCATAGTGAATAAGAGTCTTTCATTCAAGAGTTTAAAAAGGAATAGGAGCAAAGGATAAATAGAGACACAGTATTTTCATCTGGAAAGGGCAAAAGTAGTGACTGCTTTGCTTGTAAAGGATAGTTAGTTATTTAAATTCCAGATTCAGTCATATATCTTTATCACTTATGTTCAGTTTCAAATACTGTTTCTAATAAAACGATTGTCTAAATCTATAGTTCAGCTATATTGAAATAATGGAAAGATTAGAGTAAGTTTTATTTTTTTTCATACAGTGGAAAATTGTTATTTGTGAGTAAAGATATTTAATTAAATTTGGATTAGATGTGAAGCTGCAATATGTTTACTTTGTCACAAAGTTTAGTGATGAAAATTTTACTAATATATGCTAGTTGCAATATATGGTTAGGAATAAAGGAGAGGTTGTCAAAGTTGGTACTTGGGGTAGTTAGCTTGTATACAATGCTCTAAACAAACTAGTACAGGTCAATATCTCTGGTTGCCAATGTCCCCTTCCTAAAGCGCATTTCAAGACTGAAGTAGCAGTCAAGTGTTAAACTCTTACTAGTTTTCTATTTTTAAATGGCAGATAAACTCTAACTGAAAATTTTATTGTTTTCATGTCCGCTTCCTACAAGCATTAGCTCAGGAAGTGATAAAACTGGCACAATTACCTATGGCCCTTTCAGTGACTGCCGCCAAGTGATTTCCTGGCTAGTTATAGACAATGGATCAGGAAATAAGCCTCGTGACCAGGAAACTTTAATTATTTTTATAGTTTTTTTCTTGAAGCTAAGGGGTCTAAAACAATGGATACAATAAATTACCTTTCAAAAAATTATTGCAATGCCTATAGTGAGGGACAGGCAGTTAAATGTCTGAAGTATCCTTTTTAACTCTGAGTTCTTTGTCTGATATTCATACTTCTGGTCTCAATTATTTTTCATCATTCCTGGGGTTTTGTTTATTTGTGTGATATTGTGCTCAATCCAATGAGGATAGTGTTCTGCTGACTGACTGACTGGTCTCTGTTGGAGTTTTGGAAGATGTGATGAAGAGGGAAGTGACTGAAAACAGAATGTATAAACACCCTGTCTATTCTTCTAACTCTCCTTCCCCACCAAAAAAGAAAAAAAATTAAAATTATTATACCATCACTAAAGTAGTTGTAGATTTCCTAGTTTAGACCTTGGAAAAGAAAAAAGTAGAAAAAATATCATCTTCTTCAAAGAGAACTCAGCCCTCAGATCAAGATGTGTTTTCTTTGGGTTTTTTTACCTTTCAGTAAACAGATGTCTACCCTTGAAACTCTTTGTTTGAACTGTTACTTTTGAAACTTGACACATAGGACTTCTGTAAACTTAAATAAATTCCATTTTCCCAGAGAAAAATATATTTTTATATGTATTATAGATATGCACAAAATTTACTTTGTTGAAATCATAATGTATATAGTTGCATATAATACAGCTTGAAGAAAAATAGCCTTGTAAAGAACCAAATTTAGGTCATTAAAATTTAACAAATATCTTATGTACTATATTTACAATCTTTTCTGTATATTTGTGTTAAATATTAATATTTTTTATTTGTCGAGAGCCTCACAGGCCTGAAAATTTATAAAAAGAGAATGGACATGTCTTGAAAAGTTTTCAGTCTGAAATAAAGACTGAAGAAAACTGACTGGTCAGGTAAGGACAAACTGTTTCCAAAGGTGTGGTCCAGTTGTTGACACCACAGAGAAATGAAGGAGACATTTGAAACAGCAGTGTATGTCTAGAATTTTTCATGGATAGCATATTAATTAAATATGCTCTTGGAGAAAGAAAGGGCAAGGGATGGCTCAAGAAGGGACTGAGGCAAACTTTGAGGACCAGGATACAATAAGGAAATATAGAGAAGTAAGACTGGACAGTAGTAGAAGAGATTATTTAATCTCACTTTCCCAACAGTGGACGAGAAGTTTAAATGAAAATTAATATGAAGTCATAGAAAGGAATTTCCTACCTGTGTAGTAACCAGAAATATAACAAATAGTACTATAAACAGTAGAATCTTTGAAGACTGGTGTCTTGTTTTTGAATTATGTTAGTACTTGATATAGCACAAGCTCCACTTGATGCTTTTTCCATACTTCCATCAACATTCCAGGTGATATTTCCTATTTTAAACTTCTGTGAAATAAATATTTGAAACACCTCTGTCTCTGTCAAAGTAGTCCATTTGGCCAGTAGGCAGTGTCACATAGAGGTGGGAGTTGACAGATACAGATACAAAGGAAACAAACCATGACCTCACTTCCTTCAGAGCACAGACCAGAAATGACAAAAGGATTTATAAACACTACCTCTTCTTGCCTGAACCCAAAAAAAGGTTCAAAAGCTAGGCACAGCTTATGGCTGAACTGTATTTCTTTTGAACTAATTAATTAATTTTCAATATTGTTTTGAAACAAAAAATTACTATGAGAAAACCCATGCAGTAATTCCCATGGCTAAGCTTCCCAGGGGTTAAAGTTTCCACAATCTTGAGCAAAACATTTAAATGTTCAACACTGCTGTCAGCACAATACATCAATTAAAGGTACAAGAAGTGTCAGTTGCACTTGTTTATTTCATATATTATATTTATCTTTTCCTGGATTTCAAGTGCCTTCTGATCAACTTTCTTATCCTTTGAAAACATCTGTACGTAATTGTTTCAAATGAACAGAAACTTACTGCAATATCTATTCAGCTGTCAGACAGTAAAGGTCATACAAGGTGCAAAAAAGCTTATCTATAGGAGAACAGGCTGAAATCACCCCTTACGTAACCCCAGTGACTCCAATTACAACTTTGTTTTCAGTGGGGAAAATATTTGGAACTTGTAGTGGATTTTTCAAAGTCATCTTTTCCAAGACCCTTAGCTATTGTGCAGACAGGAATGCATGATTTAGAAGAGACCACAGGAGATCTGTGATTCCTTAGCTTGGAAGTTTATTCATTTAACATGAGGTTTGATACTCTGTGGTCCAAAGACTGGATCCAGTTGATTCCATAAACTTTACTGTAAATCATATAATCAGTTCTGAGACAACAAATCAGAACCAGAGACTCAACCCTCCCCCCTTCCCCTACCCCCTTAAAGGTTTACAAACTAATTCCTGTTTAGATCAGGGTTCTGCTTGAATCTACAGGATATACCATGTCACATATAATATAAACATTGCAATATTTGATGGCTTCTAACTTCTTAACAGCATTTAGCTTACACATGGATTTTAGCATCTAAATTGAGTGAGTGTGTTCTAAAATTGTACTTCAAGAAAATACTTCTATTTTCTCTCCAGTTTTCAAATATAAACAGAGTTATAGACCAGCAAAGATCAATATACATACTATACAACAGGAAAATCCATATTATCGGACACATGCATTCTGAGGTGCCTTTGCAATTCCAAATCCTCAGCTATCAATACAGTAGGAGTATCCTATATCTCCCTTGAGAGAACATGGAGAATTTTCTTCAGGAACAGTACAGATACACAAGGCAACATGTACTCAGAACCTGAATAGGGCATGAACCTGAAAGCTGGAGCTGGTGTTTACCATATGTCACATAAAGTTTAAAAACCTTGGTTTAGATTCAGTTGACTTACTAAAATAATTAGAAATTTCCTTTACTAGTGGTAGAAAATTAGAAATTAAAGTGTTTGGAATCAAGACCCAAAAGCAAAAGCTATGGAGATTAGTTCAGATTGCATGAAATTATGTTTTGAAGGTGTTTAAAATGAAAGTACCAGCTGAAAGTTTGAATGTATGCTTAAAAGCTAGCTAATGCGGAAATTTGAAGTTTGCTTGTCATAGATATGGGACACTTTCCTGTAATGAAAAGCAAGTTTTATCACAAAATTTATTTGAATTAATCTAGTTAGATTATGTATTCACACCTATGGTCATTTCAACATGCATAAGTGCACGTAAAAAAGCTTCACAGACAAACCCAGCCAAAATAAGCTTCTCCAAGAATTAAGAAAGCTCTTCACATAATCAGACAGAACTTATATTGTGAATTTTTAAGTCACACAAATGAAGAGTTCAAATAATTGATCTTTTTTTTTCCCCCTTATGCTTTTTCTGGTGACCTCTTCTCTCTTAAATAATCTTGATTACCCTAACTATAGAACAGGAATATAAGAGTTCAGACATGATTAGAGGGTATTTGTGCCTTTCAGAAAAGTACTTTAAAAAATCTCATACAAAAACAGTGACAAAATCTAACCATAAGGTGTAAATATCCATGAATAGCATGAAATCTTAACTCGATTTAGGTCTTCCAATTGACTTGTGTGTTCTTAAGCTACCAAAAAATAAAATACATTTTACGCACCAGAAAGATAACCCAATTTTTTTCGGCTTTCTTGAAGTGTGAGAGCTTAGAAATTTATATATGGATTAAAAAAGTTGTCCTGGAACAATTTAGAAGAGCTTTTTCTGTCCTGGGATTCTTTCCAATTCTCTTCACCCTTGTAAATTCAGACTTCTATTATCCAACTTCTCACTCAAAATGCTTGTTCTCAGACATGCAATCCATTTTTTATACAACTTCCTGGTCATTTGAAAGTTCTGCGATTGCAGATCAGATCCAGAGTCCCCTCAACTAATCCTATCAAGCTTAATTTTTAACTACTCATTTGCCAACTTCTGTAATTTACTGCTTTACTTATACACACTGCTTATGCAGCTTTTTAGTCTCACTCAACACTATTAACATGAGGACCTAATTCTCTGCAAGCTGCATGTATCATTCTGAATTTTGTTTACTCATATATTTATAAAAAAAAAGGACATCAAAAAACCAGCAGCCAGATTTTGATTTGGAGGTTAAACAACAAAGAGGATAAAATCTTGTTTAAAATCTTTCTTATTGCCCTTCTCAATTATGTAGGACCTTACATCCATCCAGCCAGTTTTCAAACCAGTCATTCCTTCCACTGTTTCCTATATTAAAGGTCCCTTTCTTATCTGATATTTTAATAAATAAGTAGCACTGAGATAGTTATAGAATACAGCTCTCAGAGAAGGTTGTAGTTGCTTACTACACTTTAGACAGTGTTTAGATTCAGTCTCAAATATGCCAAAATATCTGTAACAGTTACCCATAAAGCCCAGGATTGTGATGAAACTCCACAATTTAGCTGCAGCAACCCAGCTGGGAGTTTCATTAGAAAAGATTCAATAATTGATCGCCAAGAGGATAATGGAAACTCCAAATGATCTGGCAACTTGAGAAAATGTATATTCTTGTCCTACACCTTGCCTATACTCCCCATGCATTTACTCCCCATGGCTGCATGAAAGCAAAATAAAACACACTACTAAGTTTATCTCCCTCTTCACGGCCATTTTCTCATCACAGCTTCTTTACTTTAAACTTTTTTCCTCCTTATAAGAGTTTCAAATACTCAATCTCATTTAAGGTCTTCTGCTCTTCCAAAGGGAGAAACATCTCTAAAGTCCAGCATGTATCAAATTCCAACCCCTTGGCTTGAATTTATAAAGAATATGACAACTCATTAGAGTTGCCAGGAATAGATTTAGTTATATTGAAAAAAGGTATAGAGGAAGAAGCTATAAAAGAAATGTTGTTCTTGGTTAAATTTTTATACATTCAGCATTCATAACTATCCAATACAATAAAATATATGACTATAATCTATGTCTTAGGTAGTAGTTTGCATGAGAATTTGGTGATCCAGTTCGAAAAGCGCACAGGATAAAAAAGTTGCAAAAACTTCAAACTTGCCTGAATGTTTTTTGAGATTTATTATTATTTTACAATAAAAATATCAGTTCTCCATGACTTTCAAATATAAGATAGCAGTGCAATGAAAGGAGAAAACAGCTATCAGATTCAGGCAACAGCAGCCATAATACTGCAAGATATTCCACTGTCATAAGGTAAATTCCATCATTTAAAAGATTTCAAAGCCTTCCTTTGGCCTATTTTAAACCTACCTGATCTGCCCTTACTGCAGATAATAGATAATTGTGAACAAAAATCACGGGCAGAAATGGAAGTCTTTCTTTCATTTTAAGTCTGAGAAGGGGTGTTAAGAAAGTTATTTTGCTGAAAAAAGGAGAACTATGTGGGTGTTTCCACACTGGTCAGAAAAAGAAAAGATGTGATAAAAGTCATGTAAATTCATGTGAAAGCTTCTGCAGAGGAAAAGTTATTCCACATCTAAAATGAAGCAGTGAGGTAATTAAATCTCTTACTAAACTTACCAAAGATGAAACTAAAAAAAAAGAAAATTACCTTTAAAAATTGTATGGTTAAACTGAATAATTGAATGCAAGAGAAATAACTCCCAGCTTCACATCTTTCCATTGTATTCTGATTTCCACCCGTATGTAAGCATAGTTTCTGCTTGCCATGGTTGTCTGCTTATTCCCATTGAAAACAGCAAAAAATGGCATGGAAACAAACCATTTATAAACACATTTGTTGTACATAGCCATTAAGTAGGCATGCTTCTGATTTTCCTGAAAGTTTTTCCAGAGCAACCTAAGACAACAACCATTCTGTTAAGCAGTATCTTAAATTAGTCAGGGAAACATATGGTGTGCCCTCCTATGGAGGCTATATTTTGGCTATAGCTTTCTGATCTAAGTTTTGGCATGAAATATCTGCCCAAGGACATACAAGGTCTTTATATGAATATAACTTGTAATGTGTTATCAATCATGATTTACAGCTGGGGATGATTAGATATTAAGTTTATCATATTTGGGTTTTTTTATAATTTGGCGAAATATTTTTCTTATGTAAAACTCAATGTATTAAAACATCCGTGTTGGGGGAAGGATACATTTTTATGAATCAGTGTTGGTAGGACATGAAGTACATAAGTGAGGTGACTGAAAGTGGAGGGAACCCAAGGCATTTTAAAAAATATTCACACTTCATATATTGTATTTTTTCATGTGAGCATGTTTACTTGTCATTCCTTTCCATATATCTGTAAGTTGGTTGCGATGGCTTTCACTAGCAAAACTGCTTCAATCGGGGAAGCGTATGTACAGGCACTTAAGTAGAGATGTTCATTAATACTCCATTTCTTGTAAAAAACACTAATACTATTAAAAAAACCCAGTATTTCCAGTTTACAATATTATATTGTCCAGCCTTTTCTTTCTTTAAAGATAATCCCAATGCCTGTACATCTTCCCTGCTATGCTACAGCAATTAAATACCACAAGTGATTTTTTTTTTTTTTCTAGTTGAAACATGGTGGTGGTTGGTCAAACGTTAGACTTGAAGATCTTAGAGGTCTTTTCTAACCAGGAAGATCCTTGATTATGTGATATTCTTTATTAAGGTGCATATGGCATCAAATATAATTTTCTGCTCAATATCCAATTAGCAAGAGTAAGAACATAACTCCTGCTGATTGCTACAGAAAGTTTCTCTGAACTGGAACCGTGCAGGTGACCGGCTCCCGCAGTGCCACGGGAACTTCAGCTTACCCCATTTGTTTTAACGGGGGTGAAGCCTCTGTGCCCTTGTGAGGTTGCGAGCTACGCTGGCAGAGGTAAATATCTTGGTAGGGTCTCCCATGCCAGACAGGTCAAAACTGAAGGGTCAAACAAAATGTGTCCATGGGCAGGATGGTCTCATTAGCCCTTTGGCAGCCATCCTAGGAGAAGGACAACTCCAATTTCAAACCCGGGTAGATGGTGCTCGTTAGCCCTGTAAGGCCATTCATCTAAGAGAAGGTTACTCGAATTAAACCTACGTCCTGAGGACTTCGTCCAAGTTTGCTGGGCCCTGGCAGATGAACCCCAGGAGTAAAGGGTGGGACCAGTTTTGTGCGTGCTGCACCTCACCTAAAAAATGCACTGCGCAGGCATGAAGGGCATATCTGCTTTTGCAAAGTCCTGCAGCATCAGGCAAGGGGCGAAACGGCAGGTGAAATGTGTACTGGAAGCCACAGTCCCAACCCTGCATGCAGG
>VYXB01001955.1:700957-719459 GCA_013397135.1 Pachyramphus minor | reverse complement strand
GGCTCGTAGAGCATCCCATAGATCCCTCTCCTGACTCGCTCTGGCAACATATTAAAACCAGCATCCTGCACTCCTCTGAAGAATCCTTAGGATACTCCTTCAAGAAAAACAAGGACTGGTTCGATGAAAACAATCAAGAGATTCAGGAATTGCTGAGAAAGAAGAGAACAGCTCACCAAGCACACCTTGCTCAGCCATCCTGTCATGTAAGTAAAGCAGCCTTTCGACTCGCATGTAGTAAACTCCAGCAGAAACTTTGGGACATCCAGAAAAAGTGGTGGTTCAATCTAGCAGGTAAAATTCAATTATGCGTGGATACAGGTGACTACAGAGGTTTCTACGAGGCTCTGAAAACAGCTTACGGTCCTACACACTGGTTTCAAAGCCCTTTACTCAGTGCAGAAGAGGTGATAACATCTGCTTTCCTGAACACTTGGATGCTCCTGTTTAATGTTTCAATATCATCTTAGTTTGCCAATGCTGGCGTATTCTGCCCATTAACCCCTGTCAGAATAATCAAAAACCATTGCCAGATGGTTGAATTAAAAGGGAAATTCATATCTTCTGCTGCTTGTATGGTGTATAAGCATATAATTATACACATGGACACACATATATTATACATATATATATTAAATTTTTGCTGTTAACATTTGTTTGCCATTTTTACTTTACTTAAATTTCTGTGCGGTTTACTGCAGGACCTTGAGATAACTTAGTCTGATGAGATGTCTCATACACCGAAATTCCTATTTGGCTTATATACTTCACAGTTCTCTAATGCAATAATGCAACACTTAAATCTCTTCAGCATTCCACCTTACGGCTTAATCCACTTGAATTCCATGCAGAGCACTAATTGACATTGTCTGGTTTCATGACCCCAGTCAAATGTTTTACAATAATCAGAGCAAACAACACAAACTTGCAGCATAAGCATAATCTGTGTCACTGTCACGAAGACAGTCTTCTAGGACAATAGTGACAGATATTTTTGTTCAGTAACTGCTTTTCAATTGCAACTGATTCTCCTTGGGTGGTGTTAAAACACTTTGTCCTTTTTTGATTTCATTTTCAGTGTACTGTAACTAATGATATTTCTACATTCATGTAGCATATGCAAATGAATGTCTGAAAGTTGTGTCTAGCTACTGCTGCTGTAAAGACAATTTTTGTACATAATTGATACATTTAATATATACCTATGAGAGTCAGACCAGAATTACTTAGCACTGGGCACTGAATAAGATTTTTTCACATGATGGTTTCTTAACCAACGGTTCAAGTGTTGTGGTTTAAATAGAGTAAGTTTAAAGGTTGAAAAAGGCAATTTGATAACAAAGTAATTTAATGAGGTTGTTGCATAAGGAGCAGACACCTCCTTCTTTTACCTCAAACTGAATGCCAAGACATTTTCCTTGGAACATAAATCCAACTGTGTTGAGGAGTTTTTCACCAAATTTTTAAGACTTCTCTCAGCAGATAGAAAGGACAGTGAAGTGGATCCACATTTAGTTTGAAAATCTACTGAACAATGTTTCATATCTTGCTTCTCCTGGAATGAATTCTTTTAGTATTTTGACTTAAAGTTAGTAGCAAAAATACTTCAGCTTCTCAAAACAAGAGCTCTGAAAGTGTTTGTACTGTACTACTTCATTAGGTATTTCATCTATAATTCATTATCCAGCTAATTGTTCTGAGACAAACTAGAATAAAGGTTAAAGTGTATTTCAGTAGGACAGTCTGCTCTATGTCAGGGGTGAAAGCATTAATCTTGTAAAAAATACCCTGTTTTACGATTTCCTTTTCTGTCCACAATGAAGTTAAACATATGAACTATATATATATATATATATACTGTTGTCAGTTGTTACAGTATTTTTGACCATACTACTACTAGAATGTGCATTCTATAGAAAAATTGAATTGTTTTCATATCAGTTGTGCATTGAACTTATGCAGATCTGCAGTACTTCAGTGTTGCATTCTTATAAGGTAGGTCATGTCTTATCTTGTAAAGTACTTGGACTAAAGCTGTAGCGCAATAAATGCAGATCTCCTCAGCTCACCACTTCAAATTACTGATGAAAATAAGTGCTCCCTCTGGCCTTGGGTAGGTACAGTGTTGGCAGCCTGTTTCTGCCCACTTGAACTTGCTATTGTGGAGCATGTGCAGCGGAAACAACAGTTAGATCCTGAACCAGCTCTGAAGTAATGATACATTTCAGCAGCTGGTTTCCTGCTTTTTTCATGCAATGTTTAACTCTTCCTCAGCAGGAATTTAGAAGCCTGAAGGGATTGGAACAAAACTAACCAGAATTTAGTGGAAAGACTCATGCCAATGCAAGGTTTTACTTCTTATCAAGACTTCCTACCAAGTAAACTCTAGGAGAAAAAATTATGCAAAGGCCCAAGTAAATACGCATAATGATCCAAGTTTCCTGTCTAGTGCAGTTGCTTGAACTCTGAGAATAATTCCTTATGTCAGACATTTAGTCCGTAAGTGTTATTACAAAGGATGAAGTAACTTCCTACCCATAGTAAAGCTGCAGTCAATTGCAGAATATCTCCTCATCAGGGCCTAATACATGAGGAATTGTTTCTGGGTGCTGATAACTTCATGAAAATCACATATAGATAAATATTATGGAACACTATACAAATAGGTTATTTAATTAATATACGACTTAGATAAAACAAAAAGGGAAAAAATAAAAAGAAGTTTTACTGTAACTGGAAAGAGTACAGAACAGGTAGTTAGTAGATAAAAGGCAGCTATATTTTCCCCTCTCAGTCTGCTTCCTTTATTCTGCCTTTCTTACCTCAACACACATCAGTCCTATGCTGATATTTCTTCCATTAACTTTAGTAACATTTTACATTTATTGGTTTAACACATGAATCTGCCCTATTATGCACACATTTGTGGATTAAGAATGTTCCTCTTCAGTTAGGATAAATAAAATTCAGGCTACACTGGTACATGAGAGGTAGTGCACAGTCATGTCGAAGGCTACAGATAGAAGAGAAGAACTGACTTAGGAACACCCAACCAGAATGATTTAGGTACTAAGGTAGGTTGACATGGGTAGGATTAAAGGAGTAAAAATGGCTTTATGGGTGCATGAAATTTGTTATTGAGAGAAGAGAAATAAAGATTCAGACCCCTCCTGCCAATATTGCATATAGGGCGTGCACACGCATCATTATGCTTGCATATGGCTATACAAGTAATTTTCTTGGAGCTCCAAAGCTTCTCCAATCTGTGGCCATACCACTGTCTTTCCTTTGAAATCAGGCTTGTATCTACCCCTAATATTTGCATTGTCCAACTGTCCTATATTAACTTGAACATTTATGATTGACAAGTATTTTTGTCTTTTTCTCCACTGCCTCATAATTCCCTTTACTGAGGAAGCAGGCTACCACTTGAGAAAGAAAAGTTGCAGGATCACTAATGTCTACCAAACATGAGCAAGCTTAGTTTAATTCATATCCCTAACAGCATTAATGGGGCAAATAACAATGTTCTGCATCACATCACTCAGTGAGACTCTATAGGAATGGGGCAGAGTAAGGTTGTAGGTGATGTTACTGCTTCTTTCCTCCTTTTTAGATCTGCACAACACCTAGCCTTATTAAGAGTCAAGTTGGGTTTTTCGGGGGGGAGTTATGTTTTTTTGTTTTTTTTTTTTTAGTTTCTTTCAACAGAAATTTTGGGCAAGCCATACACTAGAGATCCATATACTAGAGATTTAACTCTTTTTGAACTGCACAAGGGAAGCAAAAAAAGGTAACATAGAGGAAACTATCTAAGAACTGGGATTTGTAAGTTATAACTGTTTTCCATATCTTACATTTACAGCGTGGCTGATATTGCTTGCAAGATGATATGTGGCAAGATTACCCTTATATACCCTAGGTCCTTGCCATAGATGATTTACAGACTAAAACCAGGCAGACACAGCCACCAGACAAAGTTTAACAAAAGGAAGAAAGAAGTCCAAACAAGATTTAGCCATATCTTGGTAGTTCCCATACATGACAAACTGACCCCTGTGACTTCAAAGTGTTAAGTTAGCTAACAAACTGTTATCTATACCTTTTTCTAAACTCCATTATTTTTATTTTAAATTCAGTTTCACACCTCATCTTTCTGCCACTGACCCATTAGCTAGATAACTTTGGTCTGGGGTACTGCACTACTGTCAGTGCATCCCTATTTATCATTCCAGAAAAAAAAAAAAAAAGAGAACAGGCACACCCAGTGCATCAACAGATTTGGAACTGCTTTTTCTTTCCAAGAAAATGCTTGGCCTGTTTCTCATCTGAGGCACTCAGACTGCTGACCAGCTTCATAGTTCATGTTTCAATCAGTAAATGCACCTTAGAGCAAGGTAGATGCACTTCTGTATTCATTTAGAAAGCATAATCTAGTAAGAACAAAATTAAGGCAACCAGAGATATGTAAATTTTTTGCCTCTTTTTGGATGATTCAATATGTTCCTTATTCCCTCAACAATACAGTTTGTACATTAGGATAGTTATATGTTTCCTTACGGTCTTCCACAGTGCCTTAAAAAGAATGTATGCCTTCTGAAACAGAGGAAGTACTGTTTTTTTTGTTTTGGTTGGTTGGTTAGTTTTTCAGTGTGTGTGTGGGGGGGTGGTATTGTTGTTTTGTTTTGTTTTTTTCCTGTTTTGCTTTTTTGTTTACATTTTTGTTTGTTTTGTGGTGTTTGGGGTTTTTTTAAATTATTGAAAATAGAAGTGTTCCTACATAATAAAGTAAAAGAATTATAACAAACACTATTTGGAGGTTACTTCAGTACAGTTTAATTTGATACAGAAAGGTTCATTTCAAAGTGGAATTAAAATCTGTATGAAGAAAAGAAGCCTGATGGGGTCAGTCACTAGTAACAGAAAGCAAAGCTGAACAGAATTAATTCTAGCGCAAATTTCACAATGTATGCCTACTTAAATGAAATTTGATGTTATGTAGTAACATGTTTAACAGTTAATAATTTACATGTAGTTAGGATGACTGCATCACTAGGCGTATATCCCTGAGGTAGCTTTGAGGAGGCAGGCATAGCACCAATAATGCTATTCAGAAATATTAATACACTCTTGAACATTTTAGCTGTTTTAGCATAATGCTATGCCTATATCATACTACGTAGCATAAACAGTCTGAAAGACCTGCAATCCTTTAGTTTAGTTCAGTTAGCCCTGAATGTACCCTGACAGATGATATATTGGAACATGATATCATATTTTAGACCTTTACTATTTTCACTAGGCGGATGTGTGACAACAGAAATAACCAAATTTTTTAAGAAATAATCTTGTAATAGATGCTGAGACTGCAGTGCAAACGGAACATTACAAGACAAGGGTCTGTCACCTGAAATGACTCTGCATTCATAATTCTATCTTACTAGCTCTGTTCCACTTTGTTTGGACAGGTATATTTTTTGTAGTTGTCAAAGACTTGAAACTCCAAACCTGACATTTGCACAATACAAGAGAACTCTGTATTTTATATCATGATTTGTTAAAAAAAATATAAAGAAATACTGGAAAGGGAGCTGGGGGTCCTGGTCGATGGCCAGTTGAATATGAGTCAGCAGTGCCCTGGCAGCCAGGAGGGCCAACTGTGTCCTGGGGGGCATCAGGCAAAGCATTGTTAGCTGGGCAAGGGTGGAGATTGTCTCTCTCTGCTGTGACCTGGTGTGGCCTCACCTTGAATATTGTGTGCAGTTTTGGGCACCACAACATAAGAAAGATATTAAGCTGTTAGAGAGTGTCCAAAGGAGGGCAAGGAAGATGGTGAAGGGCCTTGAGGGGAAGTCACTTATTGTGTTCAACCTTGAAAAGAAGAGACTGAGGGGAGACCTCACTGCAGCCTACAACTTCCTTGTGAGAGGAAGAGAAGGGGCAGCCACTGATCTCTTCTCTCATAACACATAGTTATGATGACAGTGGGAAAAAGTACAACTAAATTTTGTGGACTTAGAACTCTATTTCTATAGTAAGAAATAGGTACTCTCAAAGGTTTTCTTCAAAATTCTTGTCACTTCCACAACATAAAGCATAAAAATGAAAAGGAATAAACCCACAAACAATAATTGTAACCATATTTAAGCCTTAATGTACCAGTGCTTTTCTCTGAGCTTCATTGCTTTAGCTCATTTTTTTCCTTTCTCTAGTCTTGTTGCTCAGACTTCTCCTTCTGTGTTTAGGTTGCTTGGTTCTTTTTCTGCTTTGACATACAGCACCCAGCCAATGCTGGGGTCCTGATTTTGTTCTATGTGCCACTAAGGAACCTGTCTTAAATTTAGTTCTTCAACTAATGTCTACTTAAGGTCTTTTCTAGTGCCTGTATTGTGATGATTACTTCTCCTCCACATAAGTAATTTCTCAATAAAGAGCAGTGGCTAGGCCTGCAAAATCCACAGCAGCTGTCTGAAAACTTCCACATTGGTTTCTGAATATGAAAGTGTATTTCCATTTAAAATAGAAATGAATTCACATTGATAGGTTAACAAAATCCCTCAGCAACCACCAAGCTACTAAAAGGAAAGTAACAGAAAAAAATTTGAGAGAACAATACCCCTAAATTATACCCTCATTAATTATAATTATTTTAAATTTTCACTTAATAAAGCAATAGAATAAAAGATTATTATACTTGATGCTGTGGTCCATTTATGTTTCTCACCATCCAGGGGAAAAAAAAATGAAGGGTTCAAACTAGTACTGTGTCCCTTTAAACTATAGTCAACTAGCCTTTGAAAGATTAAGGACAGTGATAAAAGAAGTTCCCCATTCAGTCTGGATATACAACATTTTTAAGAGGTTTTCAATAAGCATTACAAGGGAAAGGTATAAATCCTGTCATATCCAATTGCTCCTAACCTTTTTAATGAAATCTTTCTGACTTTCCAGAACTCAGGTCCTCAGATATAATGAAGTTGTTTAGGACAAAACAAAATGAACATAGCCACCTATGTTTTATACTCAGTGAGAAAAGGATTGATTTCTTTAGCTTTTCAATTCTTACTCCCCTTCCTGTCCGCAAATCAAAGCAAACTGGTTTGAAAGTTGCATTGCGGTATTTCTATGTGGAATATGATTTGAGACATGAATTAGTCACAACTTTATAAGTCTTAATCAGGCATTGTTATATGGGCGTGTTAGACTTTACTTTTCAAAGCTCCCTGAATAACACTTGAGGGTTTTTTTTGGCAAATCAGAAGTCATTCCTTTAGAAAATCATATCAATACCAACTATATTAAATGTGTATTATCTCAACAACACCTACCAAATGGATAATTCAGTTGATCATGCCTGTTATAACACATTTGGTAGCTGCTGTTATACTATTTTTAAAAGGGTAGCTGTGGGAGCAGATGAGCACTGATATGTTTACAGCTCTGCACACTTCTTAACTACATGGGCTGGTTTAGGCAATCCGCACACTGATTGCAGAAATACTGGCAGGTGGTTTGCCTGATTAGGCTGAGAGGTGTCATAACCTTCACAAAAGACTGCCACACACCTGACACAGAAATATCTCCAGAGTTGAGTTTAGCGGAGGTAACAAATGTTATGCCATTGGAATTGAAGTTTGAGTTTAGCACTAGGCATTAAATTTGGAAAATAACATCATGATCATATAGAGAATTGTGCTGCTGTAATGCAGTCCCGTACAGAAAGTGACAATGTATGCAATTAAACAACCTCTTATGTCATGTTGCTTTTCAAAACTGTGTTAGAAGTCATAAGCAATTTACCAAGGTCACACAACTGCCATAGATGACCATTAACTAACCTGATGCAGCCTTTCAGTTGAATATAATATGTGCTTTGATCTTGTCACCTGCTGATTCAAAAGGGTTTTCTATTAATGAGGAGGGAGGTCTTGACCTTTTATATTGAATTTAATGTTAATATATTTTCTTTGAAAATAGATACAACTTCTGAAAAAAACATCCAGTGGTTGGAAGTAGTAATTGTTAAGGGAATAATTTCTTTTTTGGTAAGGTGAGGCTTTCAGAGTGTTTCTGAATTAAATCTCAGAATTGTGAGATAAGAATCACCAGGAAATGATTTTACAGACAATAATGTAGAGAGCTGAAAGGAATTTAATAAACCTTATGGGAACAGAGAGAAAAGAAGAAAATTAACTTCAACTATTTCAGGCTATACAAAACTTTTGAATATAAGTAAATGTACCCTTTGTCAAGTTAAACCACATTTGCAGTGATGGTATTTACTTACTAGTTCATACTTTTAAAAAAACCTAATTCATTATTAGGAGATGATAAATCCAAAAGATTGAAATAGATTATATATAGTTTATAAAGACTTAAAAAGTCTGAGATCAACTTTGAGTTAAATACTTGCTCATAGGAGGCAGTTGTATATACTTTAACTTGCTTTCTCTTGAAATGAAGACTCTGTTTCCCCAATGAATGGACATTTCACATTTGCTCATTGTTTTCATTTTGTTATTACTAGTTTCTTAAAGAAATAGTCTGAGGTTATTTTATATTTTAATCATCTTCAGTGTTTGTTAACTGTTTCTATTATAGTATTCTTAGACTTAATAGTTGTTTCACCTAATTGGTCCAAAATATGGAATGTTACAAGACTCCCAAACCAGACGAGCAAGAATTAAAAAATGTTATTTTGAGTTATTTAAGGAGTTAAACTTGTGTTTGTGTATGTGTGTGAGCAAGATCCAGTAGTTTTTAAGTTACTTTTGGTTTTGGCATTCAGTCTCCAGCACACTTCCTTCCTTGCAGGTTGGATTTGTTTTTACTATTTTAATTATGAAGTTTGACACAACAGAAAGTGTTCAAATCTTCCTAAATTTCCTGAAATTTATAAAAGCTCACCACTTTTTTTTTTTTGTCTGCCAAGTTTCTATGAGCCAAGATGAATGGGAATATATGATCCTTGGCAGTAGACAAAAAGATATGAAGTTGCTGTGAAGCTCTCTGAATGAGAGTCTAAACTGTGTGACAATACACTGTAGAATGAACTTAATCTGTTCATTTGGATTGCATCAATGTGGCCATGAACAGCGTTTTATGGATGAAATTTGCAAGGCTCTGTGTTACATACTCTGTGGTTTCATCCTTCAAGTTTAGTTTATATAGCATGAAGGTAAAGCAGAGGTGAAAAGAGAATAATTGTTTGCTCTCTTCTAACACATAAAGTGAGAAGCATCAAAAAGCAAGTTTGATTCAAAGAAAGTGGTATAATTTCTCTTACCAGTTGAAGTTAAACTAAAGGATAAAAAAAGCTTTTAAAACAGACTGACAAACTCATAGAACAAAAAAAATCAGAAAACATTTTTAAATGAAATGGTATGATTTCTGTTTTAGGATGTCAAAGAGCAAGTTGCTGGGCAGCAGAACAGCATATTGAGGAACAAATATGTAAACCACACTCTCTTATATATTCTCTTCCCTAAATATGTACAAATTTCCACACAGGACTCAGTAATATGGACTTTTGGTATGGTCACATTTGCTCTGTACAGGACAAGATCAGGAATGTGTTTTAAAGTGAGTTCTTTTTCCTTACAAGTAAAAGACTACTATATGAAAATCATATTTATTTTGTTGGCAGTTGATGTATGTCTGAGAAAAAATACTATAAATGTGCTAGCAGAAAGTCTAATATTTAGACATGTTGGTAGTAAACATGATTCTGTATTCCCATTGGCTATCTTTTGATGGGAGAATACATAAAGAATAAAGAAGAAGATAGTATTTGATCATCTGTGAGACTTTAAGTTTGAGACTTGATTGGTAAATAGGTATTACACATCTACTTGTTTGTATGATATGCAACATCAAGACGCATCTGTAGTCAAAATATTTTCATTTTTGAAAATGAAAGAAAATGGGAACCTCTACTGAAAATATTTGCTGTTTGTGCTAAAAACTGCCCTGTGCAACAGTGGACAGGAACTTGCTGTTCATCCAACTGAAAATAAACCCAAACACACAGAATACCCCACAAAAATTAGCAAAAGTTATGTTAGAATTTATCTCCTTGTATAAGAGAAAAACTGTGCTGAGGGCCTGAATGGTCTAGATTAGGAGTCTGTTAGAAAGCATGGTGGTTTTGTTTTGTTTTGACTTGTTGTTTTTTTTTTTCCTGAGGTCATAAGCGTGTGAATCCTACATATCTGACATGTAAAGCCAAAAGACTCTCCAGTCCACTGATCTGATTTTGGACAAGCTTATTTATTTATTATTTTAACAGCTGTTTCAGAAACTCCCAGGGAACCTGAGACTGTGGTTTAAACTCTGTTTTGTAAATCTGGGCTGAACATCCCAAAGCAGACAGCATATGTTCTCAGTATTCCTGATGCTCTGTGTTACTGCCTGCTTTGTTTGGTGCATACAACTCTTTGAAAAAAAATTATGACAAATTGATCATATGAAGGCTTTACAGGCTGGTAAAGTAGCCTAACCTAAACCAATTCTGTGCACTTATATAATTATAAAATTAAATCTAGTTATAAAGGTGTTCCTGTCATGACATTTTTCCACATTACTCTATGTCAAAAAAATTCCATTAAAAATTCTTCTACTATACTTGAACTGGTATCTCTATGATCAAAAGACTTCTGTTTGGCTGCATTATGTACTCTGATTGCCATTTACATTGGATTCCATTTTCACTATGGTCTATTATAAACATTTTTGTTACAAACACTTTGCTTGGCTCTTTGATAGCTCTTTTGAAAAGCAGGATAACATTTTAGAATGACCATCAATTCATGGTATAATGTGCACTCACAGCTGGATGGATTGAGGAGGGTATGGTAAGCCCCACAGTGCAGGTGAGTAGCATTCAGTTTAGCCTTTGCTGTTCCCAAATCTTTATTTTAGCTAAATGAGAATCAGGAGTTCATCAATATACAGGTTGGATCCTGATTGGTCAGTTATAAACCCATACTTCCTAGGCTTACTTTTTCAAATATATATCTGGTGTCCTAGAAATCTATATTATTGTTTTCAAAAAAGCCACAGATGACTCACTAAACAGTCTATCATTTCTTCCTTTTCTTGCACATAAGGGAAGTGAGCTCCTGTTGCTTTATCATACAAAAATACAACTAAAAATATATTCAGAGCACTTGCAGCATCCTGATATCATCACATTATTGTTACTTCTTCCTTCATCTGTAGAACTTGAGGTTTAAGTGCAGGACACAAGAGATGGATAGTACAGTAGTGCAGAAGGTACCATTTAAAAATGTATCTGTCAGGCAGTGGGGTAGTGATAGGTTTGTAATGCTTGGTTTGTCTACATTATTTACATATCCTAACAATGTGCAGGACAGCTGGGGGCAACAGGAAACTGGAGGGGTTGAGAGTGCACTGTTCACATTGCTTCCTTCAGCACATTCCACTTGGGAAGAACAATGAAAGCCTTTTGGAAGATTTAGTAACTGACTTGCAGAAGAAAAATATCAAAACGTGCTAGAAGCATGAGAAGACAGACATCCAGGGAGAAAGTGCAAATATGCCTTTTATGTGTTGTCTTGCTAGACAATGAAGGCTCAGCACACTAAGCCATATGTTCATGGAGGGACCTGGTATTTCTCTTACAAGATCAAATGATTCAGATAGCTGCAAAATGTTTTATATCCAACTTGAAGCAACTTTGACAGGTCCAGTTGTACTTCAAGTAACGTATTCTTCAGTCTAGAATGAATTCTTTACCTAACTGTTTAAATAAAGAAGATGGGCTTGATCCTGCATGGTTTTTAATAGCGGTAATTCCTTCAGCTTCAGAAGGAATTACCATCTCCTCTGATAGCATCTCCTCTGTCAAAACAGCAGAAACAAATTCTTTGTCTTAACTATGAAACAAACAGAAGGTGATTGATTGAAAACAATGCCCTTTAATATAATACTTCTTGTAGTACCATACAGTTAGACAATTTTTTTTTTTTTAAATAACTATGGATACTTAAGAAATCCTCCTTTCAAAGCACTTATTTGCCTGAACCTGATTAATAGTTTAGCCTGGTAATTTAATTTTGTGCTAGCAGGCACCAACTATATTATGTGTCATTATCAGTAGATATTAAATATATAAAAGGATTTTTTCTGATTTTAAAAATAGAAAAGAAGGCTCACAATACAAAGAACTATGTAGATTTCTGAGTTATGATAAAATCAGAGTGAACTGTGAAATCCAGATGTAAATCTATACCTCAAAGCAGAAGAGATTTGGATTAGGTCTGCTTACTTAAAAATGATTTTTCCTCTGATTGTGTTGTACTTAATGGTTAATATGTACATTCAGATTACGTAGCTATTTGTACACTGACATATGGATACACTGTGACATTGCTTAAAAGACTCAGACCTGAGAAGGAACAACACAATCTGACGTACTTTGGATACACGTATACCAACACTCCTCTCTGTTGTTACTTGTCCCTGTTTTCCTCTTGGATTAGTTCATTGACACTTGCTGTTAAGCTTTATCAATACTTTCTACTTCCTACACTGGACTGTATATTTCTTATTCCCTTCCTTCCTTACATTTTGTGGAAATGGAAAGAAATTTTAGCTAGATTCAATAACCAACAATACTACTGAATCTGGCAACTCCATTACCATTTGGAAACTCTGCTTGTCTGGTAGGTTCCCTAGCTGTCTGAACAAGGTATACTGGAATGAGATTTCACACAGGTGGAATTGTCTAAACTCTGTATTCATGAAGAATCTGAAATATGCTGAGACACAGGATGCTAGACTTCAGAAGTCTCCACATTCTACTTGAAACTAACAGCATGGAAAAGTCTCCCTAAGAAATGAGAAAGGCTAATGATGTTTCTAAATCATTTAGTGATACTGGTGAGAAGTAGTGCATGTAAAAGTTGAATGGCTGATGTATTAAAATTTATGCAATGTAAAACAATCTTTGGTTGTATTTAGATTTCATTGATTTTAATTTTTTTTAAATTATATTTGTTTTCTGGATGAATTGAATCAACAAGATTAAATAAAAACACACAAAAAAGCCCCAAACAACAACAACAACAACAAAAAACCCCAACTAAACAAAAAACAACAACAAATGGTTTTCCTCTTCTACCTTTTCTTACTTAATGCTCTTACTGTGACAGTTTTCACATTTTTAATTTGTAAGTTTTTGTAAATTAATTACATGGTTTTTCCTACTCCTTGTTAACATATAAAATGCATAACTAGGAAAATCACATATTTTGTCTGTATTTTATTCATTAGCTTTTCACCTGAATGTCTGATTGATTATTTCTCTAAACAGTAAAGAATTTAAATGCAACTCTGCATAAAGCATTTTTAGGAGTCTTTTTTCATACTGAGGTCCTGTAGAAGAAGTCTATATAATCAACAAAAGAACCGCAATCAAACCTGAACTTGGTTAATTGAGTGGGAAGCTGTCTTCAGAGATCTAAACCCTTTACTGATCATCAGATTTTATTTACAATAATGGAGACAGAGTTTGACTTTTTCCCTCGAGCTTTGCTATAATATATAGATGTAGACAGAGAGGGGATTTCTAAAGTTGTCCTGGATATACAACACAAGAAGATGCCTTTGGGAGATATTTTCCCCTGTTAAATGGGACAGCTGTTTTACAATTCATAAACAAAGAAGAATATAAAATTGATATATGACTGAAAATAAAATTCTGAAAAATGCTTATGAATTTTTTTTTTAAATCTGACTTTGATGTTCTCTTACTAATTTCAGATGCCTCAAGTTCATTAATCCCTTAAAAATACTATTTTAGAGTGAGTTTTCATTAATTTATTTTTTCCCAATATAAAGATAAGCTTCCCTTACTTTTAGCACCATCTTACACAATTTTCATTACTCTTTGCTCATGTGTAGTTATGTTATTATTCAATAGCTAATAATTTATCTCTCATTTTCACCAGTGGCATTTTAAACCACCAAAACTAGGAACTTCATCTCTTTATGCCTTCTTGGTTATTTTAGTCTTATTCATGTGTGGTTTACGTGAATTTCTACTGTAATCTATCTAATGATGCAGATGAATGGTCATGATATTTGGGGGGAAAAAAATGTTTCCTTTGAAAAACTTTGTTCTTTCAGTTTACAGAACAGATGATGTGTCCAAGTTTATTTTCTCTCTTTATAATAAGGTCTCAAACTGTGGCATCTTAGAAGATCAAGCTGGCACATCTGCAGTTAGGCACTATGAACAATAAAACATTCATGTCTGGTGGCTTCTAGCTGACAAACCAAGGAAATGAAACCAGTACTCGTCCCACTGTGGATCTCCACTCCAGTTTCCCTTTTCCCCCTTTTGAGAACACTTTCAATTGAGAAATAGGTAAATTATTGTTGATTTAACCACAGGCTAGAACAGTAAAATGTTCAGCTCAGCAACTCTAATCTCTGTTCTGCTCAGTTTTATACATATGTCCTGAGTTTCTCTGAATAACCAGTTCTAAGCCTCAAAAGAAAACTGCATTATAGTCAATTTTTCTTTTGAAATAGGTAAGCCAAGTTATATGAACTCCATATTACAAGTGACTGGTCTTTCTACATTCACAAAACTACACAATGGTTTTTTAATTCTCATCAGACATGCTCATGAAAATTATAACAGTTGATGAATAACCCACTATTATTTAAGACAGCAAATAATTTAGTTTCAATGAAAACAAAACCCCAAACTTTCCAAACTATTTCAAATCAACATACCTGGAGATGTGCAAAAAGCCCTGGAAGTCAGCATTTTGGTTTTTCACACCTTTATCTAAAGAGAAATTGATAGTTTCTCACTGTTTAACTCTCTCTCTATATAATATATATATATATATATATATATGAAATTGCTTTCTACAACATCATGCCTAATTTATCTTCAGTATCAGTTACTGATCGTTGTGATAAGCAGATCCAGCCATGATTCAAAAGAGGTTATATATTTTGATTCATAGTCAAAATTAGAAATTCAAAGATGAAATGCTTTAGTTTTGTATTTTTCAAGACTAATATTATTGTTCTCTGAGACACAGACAAAAATACATCTTTCTGCTGTTTAGTACTCTCACCTTTGAAAAGGAATGTTGTTAAGCAAAATGTTTTAAATTAAAATCTAGATTTTGCTTTCAAACACCCTTCTATGCAATTTGGGTTTTGAGTACTGAATTTCCTCACTATACAGAGTGGATAGACAGAGCAAAGGAAATGCAGCAAAAGCAATCTGTGTCTACTGTATATATAAAAATTGTGTTTCTATGTGTTCATAATATAGATTGTCTTTTTGTTGAATTTCCTTTAATTCATTTACACTGATTGGTGACAAATGAGAATGATGATTCAGTTTCAATAGTGCTTTAAAGTACTTTGCCTTTCACAACAGCATGTGTAGATTTTAAGAATTGTTATGGAATGTGAAATTCCCATGTCTTCCACAAAGCCACAGGATTTGCTTCAGTTTTTTGTTCTAAAGCTTTTTGCTGTTATTTCTATTCTCCTCTTTATAGTGTATAGCACAGCTTTTCTAAAGGAAGAACTCTTCCTAAACCATGACTAACATTTCCAATCAACCACTAATGATGAATTCGAAATAATTAAAAAAAAGTCAAGACTAAACTGAGATGTATTCATGCTTTATATATATCAACATTTGCATAACAAATATTGTGTAAGAATAAAAAATAAACATTTCAAAGGCCAAAATTTCTCGTCTACATTTCAGCTGCTGTGTATCCCAAAATGAGCTGTGATTTCCAAACAGTTAGAAAGTTGAGGCCTATCACATTTATTCACACTATTCTTTTCTATTGTTATATATGTATACAGTATATACAAAGAGGAGATGTATAAGTTTAGAAGAGATGATTGTATTTGAATTAATATTGTTAATACAAAGAGTGCACAGCAACTGCTTGAATGCATTTTTAAATCCTTGAAGCAATGTATGTGACTTAAAAGACTCAAAAAATGTGACATTTAAGAGATTCATTTTAACCATAAACAAATGGATTTAACTATACAGTTCCTAAGATGTCTTTTGTGCATAATGTTCTAAGGATCTGTAATATCCACAGAAAAGAGCAACTTTGGCTCCTGCCATTCTTTAATGGCACAGGGGAAAAAGAGGAAATCAGACTTGAAGCATTATGGACTTTTAATTACATACTTATTATTCCTCACCACAAAGAAAATTTGTCATGCTTCTGGATGTGTGTTAGGACAACTATTTTATACTATTAACTCTGCTAATTTTTTGGGGTCAAATGAGAATGGATCATGAAAACAACAGTTAAAACTGACTCCAAGTCTCCTTTACTCTTTGCTTTTCGCAAAGATTTAGTCAAGTAGCTATAGTATCAAATAAGAGGAAAATGTAGCAATTGGAAAGGACATTCCCTTTGTATTATGCAATAGTGTGAACTAGTATTCACTGTGAAATATATAATTAATTAAAACAGTGGGGTTTATTTTTTCTTAGTATACCATGCAACTTAGATCTAAGAATTGTTCTTCTGCTCTTCTTGTTTATTATTTACATTTAAAATAAATGGAAGTTAGTGGTATGCTACTGGTCAGATGTTACTGATTTAAACATGTGACTTGGCTCTTAATAATTAACAGCAAGTTGGAAAGGAGTCAGCAGTGCCCTGGCAGCCAGGAGGACCAACCCTGTCCTGGGGGGAATCAGGCAAAGCATCCCCAGCCAGTCAAGGGAGGGGATTGTCCTGATCTGCTCTGCACTGATGCGGCCTCACCTTGAATATTGTGTGCAGTTTTGGGCACCACAATATAAGAAATATATTAAGCTCTTAGAAGTGTCCAAAGGAGGGCAACAAAGATGGTGAAGGGCCTTGACTGGAAGCCATATGAGGAGCAACTGAGGCCACTTGGTGTGTTCAGCCTGGAGAAGAGGAGACTGAGGGGAGACCTCATTGCAGCCTACAACTTCCTCATGAGGGAAAGAAGAGGGAAAGGCACTGATCTCTTCTGTTTAGTGACTAGTGAAAGGACCTAAGAGAATGGCCTGAAGTTGTGTCAGGGGAGGTTTAGGCTAGGTATTAGAAAAAGGTTTTTCACTCAGAGGGTTGTTGGGCACTGGAACAGATCCCCCAAGAGAAGTGGTCACAGCACCAAGCCTACCAGAGTTCAAGAAGTGTTTGGACAATGCTTGGAATCCAGACAAATAGATCCACGCTTTTTTAGCCATTCAGTTACTTGTGTTATAGTCGGCCTTTGGCTTTACTCTCATCTCTTCAAAAACTTACCTGCTTCTTCCTTTCATTGTAACATATAACAAAAATACATGCTAATTTTATATAATAACCTGACATATGTTTATATAACCAAATTAAAATACACAAACAATCAAAGCTTTCACAATCCTTAATATTCCTCCTTTTTTGTCTTCACTTACAGCTCAGTGTTGTGTGCTGAACAGAAGTTTTATTTAACTCTCACACTGAACCTGTTTTTTTTTTCTTGTTTTTTTTCTTGGATTGTCACAATAGTGAGAGATGTTCACCTTGTTTTTAATCAATACCTGGAAAGCAAAAATAAAATTATCTAAAAGCATGATGAATGCTTGAGCATTTTGCGTGTCAGGCCAAAGTTAATAAAACAGAGTTCTTTTTGCTATCAGCTTTGACAAACATGTTCAGGCTGGTTGATGCTCTCAAGGTAGTTCCTCAGCCCTACAGTCTCAGAAACAGATGCCATATCAAAACAGATGAATGACTTAAGATTTGGCACATTAACATTTCCAAATATTGACAATTTAAAAATGGACAAAGTTCAAAATTTTATAACACTCTGGGAAGGAGTGTTTCTTTTCCCTCAAGTAAAGAACAGGATGGGAATTTTCTTCAAAATACTGTCATCAGGTTTTGTATACTAACAGCATAATCTGTTTCTAAGCTGGAGTTATGATGCCTTTGTGGCAAAGTGTCATGGGTTTACCAGCCCCTCTGGGCTGAAATAGGTCCAGGTGGATTTCCAGAGCAAAGTCAATCAAAAGTTTTAGTAACGCCTCTGCTAATGACATATTTAAGAAAACGGAAGAGAAGGGGAATTGCACAGAAGAAATTAGGGGCCATGAAGTAGGAGGGAGGCAGCAGGCCCCCAAATGGGGGCCAGGCCCCCTTTTCCCCCAGGGCCAGGGGCAGGTGTGGCACTGAAGCCCCCCCTCAGGACGGGACATGTAACAGGGTGGAGAAGAAACTCCAGAAGAAACTGCCTGCCTGAAACATGCTGCAGGGGGAATTCCAGCCTGGCAGAGAGCAGAGGAGGACGTGAGATAAGAGACTACTCCAAGGTCAATGTAGCAAAAGAAGAGAGCAGAAGTGCAGGGGGAAGCCTCCCCCTCCCCCTCCAACAGGGGAAAGACTGAAAGTTGAAAAACCCTGCTGCCTGTAGAAGATTATTGGGGTGCAAAGACCCCCCAGCAGCTCATGAAGGA
>VYXB01001955.1:673487-700343 GCA_013397135.1 Pachyramphus minor | reverse complement strand
TCTCAACTTGTAACAATTGTGTGTGTGTGCGTTTGAAAAAATTGGTCCCATAGTAAACCCATGACACAAAGTTTGCAAGTAGAAAGCCAATAAACAGATTCCAAATAGAGCCATTGCTTTTGCCTTCTATACTGGACTGTTTCTCTTAATGAGTGTGCTCTCTGCTCAGCAATATCTTATTTATAGGAGAGGTAGTTAGCTTGGGACATAATATAAACTACACCTCTTAAAGGAAGGAAAGATAATATAAAATCTACTACAGTAAACAAGATGTCTGAGGATTAAGTAGAGGGAATGAGGAGATAGAATTAGAGGGACTTCAAGCTTGGTTTTTCAGTTTAAAGATAGTTTATTAGCTTTTCATTTATTGTTAAGTTCCAGGCCTGAATAAGAGCAAAAATCTGAAAGTTAGACATCTCCAACAGCAAAAACTAAAGACAATCTTTGCCTTAAATTGATGCAAAGTTTGGTCTCCTTATGAGACTGACAAAATCGGTCCCTAAAATAACTGATCACGAATCTATCCTTAAGTCTTTCTCTCATCTTAACCATTATATTAATCTCAGATTTGTTCCAATTACAGCAAATAGACCCTCCACATGCTCATTCTCTGAAATCTACAAAGGTCTTTAAAATAATAATGTTATCACTGAGACTTTATTAATGCATGGACCAGAGTCAGTAAGGTACAACAAAATTATAAAAAACAAAGTTATAAAAAATTTTTGATTCTCTGTCCAGTGACAATAAATCACTGTAAGAGTTACAAAAAGCTTTTTTTTGTGTTATAGTCTCCCTCAACAAATTTTAGGTAATAAATTTTTAGGAACTAACTTCTAGTCCAAGGGAATTCGTAGCTTTTCTTTGTAATCAGTACAGATACACAGGTCCATCCTAAAACTAATTCATAAAACTTCTTTGAAATATATGTACTCATATGTAGCATGAAATCCTCATTGCTGCTTCCTGTTTTTTTGTCTGAAGGGTAGAATGAACTTAAATTGATCAGCCACTCAAAAGTTATCACAGAATAGGCTGAGTTGGAAGGGACCCACAAGGATCATTGAGTCCAGCTCGTGGCCCTGCAAAGGACCATCCCCAAGAGTCACACCATGTGCCTGAGAGTATCATCCAAACACTTCTTGAACTCTGGTAGGCTTGGTGCTGTGATCACTTCCCTGGAAAGCCTGTTCCAGTGCCCAACCACCCTCTGGGTGGAGAATTTCTCCATAATATCCAATCTAAACCTCCACTGCCACAACGTCAGGCCTAATTCTATCCTGAACCTTACAGTGCCTCTATTTTCCTCTTTCTAAAAGGTGATAAAATTAAGCACAAGCAAGCTTAGTATTCACTGCAGAAAAAATTGGAAGTGCCAATATAAAAATGCACTAGGAATTCCAAAGCCTTCAGTCTTTCTTTGTGAAAGAGGAACTGAAGTGCCTGTTTCAGAATCTGCCCTGTGATATAACTTGCACTTCATAGTTCTGTACTTCAGAATTACCAAAACTTCTAATAATCAGGGCCTGGGATATCCATAGACGACAACAAGGTTAAAGTTTACTGCTGTATCCAGATGATGTTTGGAAACCTTGTATCTTTGAAGCTGTTTCTCTCCTGCTGAAATGTTCTACGGTAAGTTTTCATCCATTCTGTTCTCTGGAACTGAACATAACAGACTGTATTCTGCAGGTAGTTGTTGTTTAAAGGAGCAGGCAGTATGTTATCTGCTGTAACTGCTGGGACTTATGTCCACATCTGTAACCAAAATCAATACTCATGCTTATCTATTCCTCTTTCAAGAGACCTCTTTATTTATAGGTGATAAAATTCAGCATTAAGTTTAAAAGGCTCTGAATCTCAAACTTAATTAAAGCATCTGTTTATTACCAAACATAACAAGCCATAAATTATATAGATGTTTCAGTTTATTTTGCACTACAAACATGTCACTTTGATCGATATAGATTTGGCTTCCCTAGTGTACAGGAACAGTCTTGAAAGTGACAACTCACATTTTTTTTCGGTACAACAGTAGGAAAAGTTGATGAATATTTGTCAAACATGATTGACTGGGGGGAGATTTTCAAAGGCACAGGTGCCTAATGCCTATTAGCTATCGGTGGAATGTAGGTGCCTGGCTCCTGTCTGTGTCTTTGAAAGTCTCCTTCCTAGATATATCGAAAGTCTTAGACAGAGTTATTTATCTGAATTGGAAATGACATTCCATATGTTTAAAAGGGGGTGAAATTTATGGAAAATAAAAATAGACTGAGTAGTAATTTTATCAGTTAGAAAAGTTAGAAATTCTGCTAAAAATGTGGAAAATCTTGTTGCAGGGAATTCCTTTTGAAACTCAGAAAAGGATATAATAAATTAGAGGTGGAAGATATGACTTATTGGGAAAAGATTTAGAGTTTAAGTCAGTATAGAGAAAAGGTAATTAAAAGAGTTGATTCACGTTTGCTAATCTGGAAATAGATCTTAAGAAAATTGAATAACCTAAATAAAAAGTAAGAGAGCATAACCATATCCTGAAAAGGAATTCACTATGAAATATATAATTAATTCAATTACATAATTTGTGTTTGTTTTATTTGGGTATTTTGGTGTGTGTGTGTAGTAGAGTAGAATATTTTCCTGTAATAAGTTCCTTCTCCTGTGAGTTTTGAGTAAACAGATTGTACTTTAAAACTGAAATGGTTTATAGCATGTGCCTATAAAGAGACAGAAAACAACCTTTATCTAACCCATTAAAATGCAAGTTTTACATGCAATGATTACAACGCAAGGCCTACAATGGCTACTTTAATATGTCCTAATTACTTACTGTTTTTTCTTTTATTTATCATTTTATAGCTATAAAGGACGGCAAAAATGAAGGCCCTTGGTTTTGTATAGATGGAATATTTTAACAAATGTCATTTAATAACTTTGCATGGTGGATTTCCTCCACCTTAGAGCCTACCTCAGTTTAGTATATGTAAAAGGTTTTGATCAGGCTTCCTATTTGCTAAATGCCCCCCATAGAGACTGCACAGCCTCTTTGGAAGTCTCACCAAACTAAGAATGAATCTGACAGATTAGTACTTGACAATGATCAGGAGATGCAGGAACACTTCATAAATCTGTATCTTGCTGATTGAATGCAGTAAAAACAACCCTCATTTAAATTCCAAGAAGTTTGATGTTTTCTCTTCCTCTCTGTTTCCCTTTCTTCAGTGGATCTTTCTGGACAAAAGTCAGAGTTAATTTTTGTTCATAAAATACATTGAAAAGTGACTAACCAATTGATAGTAGATATTGCATTTTTTTAACTATATTTTGCTCTCAATTAAGAAAGATTAACCAATCAACCAAAATAAAAACAGTTCCATGTAATTTAGCTGCCCATCTATTCACTATGAATAAAAAAATAGATTGTAGTGCAGGAATAATCCACTGGATGACAAATATTTGAAAATTATTGAAATTTGAAATTATCTATAGCTGTTAAGATAAAAAGATACCTTTACAGAACTTGGATCATATTCTTAAATAAGAAACAAATAGGAAAACATAGTGCTTAAGCTGACTGATTCACTTTGTTAATTATGACTCACATGTCAGTTTTGGGCTTTGGGGGTTAATGGAGAGAGAAGGTATAGATTAGATATTTTGACAAGGATTCCTATACTTTAGAGATTATTTTAAAGACTTCTAAATCTATTCCTTTTTCTCACTTAGAAAAGACCTTTTAAGTCTGGTTCTTACATCAGACATCATCAAATGTAACCCCTGAGGAAGAAGAGGGAAAGTGTACAACATATTTTAATGAAATATGAATATTTACTGTATAAATATTTTTTCAACACAGTAACATTCAAATGCTTAGGGTGCTCTCATTGATATTATACTTAAATACAGACCAGTTACTCTAAAATAAGGCAAAAAAAGTTTTGTTTGTAGTACTTCTTCTTGAAAGTAGTAATTCTTCTTGAAAGCTTTTTAAATTCCCACTGAGCGCTTTTGTCATCCTCTTTATGGTGATCATGAAATATTTCTTCCCTTACAACTCAGCTGGATTGTGAGTTATCAAGAATTATCACAGGCATAGAGTTGTTTTGAGTGTTTCTGAGTGTGTTCAGTGTCAGATAAAAGTTGTTAGGAAGCTGGATATGCATTGTGATATTGAGTTGAGAAAACTGTGTTCTGTGACATCAATGTTCCAAAGACAGTAAAAACTGTTTTGAGGATTGTCTGCACAGTAGGGAGTGTCATTCTCTTCTTAAGAAGACAATTTTGTTGTGATTATTGTTGATATGTGTTGTGATAATGTGATAAACTCATTTTGTTTTTTATTTTGTTTTTTCAAAGTAAGCATTTAAATTAAGTGACCCACAAGATTCTTTTCAGCAGCATAAATTTCTTACCTTTATTGATTTCATTATGATAACGTCTCAAGAGTTCAGAACAGCACCACAGTAGTCACTATAGACGCATAAAATCTAGATAATTTCTATCCTTTTAGTCTGAAAATGCAAATAGGCATTTTAAGGAAGCATAGCATAGAATTTTGAAGAGAGAAATAACAAAGCAAAACATGGAATCAGTATATTGTAACTACACACCAATGTCTTGACTGCTAAACCAGTCTGTTCTTTTGTTTCTCAGCATAAACATTTACTCTAAATTGAAACCTGGTTTATTTAGAACTGTTTTGACAAGCTGCCATTTCTAAATTAATTTTTCAAATATTATAGAACTTAGCCACATGGAGGAGAGGGAGGAGGAGGGAGAAATGCAAAACAAAACATGAACAAACAACTGCTAGGCTCTAATGCACCTGGACCAAACAATGGTGACAGTGTGTGAATCAGCAGTATATCCTGATGAGTTTCATACTGTCCCTTTGTCAACTATTTAAAGTGTCTTAAGTGAAGGACTTTACGTTAAGAGACTGACAATCATAACACTTCATTTTTGTTGTTAAACAGTAGGCAATCACTAGATGAAGCAATTGTCTGAGGCTTACAAAAAATGAGGGTCTGTTAGAGTAGACGGCTAAATTGTGCAGATCCTTCTTTTATGCACTAATCAAACTTTGTTTAAATTGTTTGTTTGTTATAGTTTTGCTGAGGCTGACATCCCTTAGTGAACATTCTTGTGTTTATGAGATAACACAGCTGCTAGGCAAATGGCAAAGATTTAAAAATGCTATTGAGCTGAAACGGGGAAATCAGCCTTTATATAACAATAGCCCCTCATGCTCATCTTGCCCCACTGTGTAGTGTAATGCAAATATCAAGTTAAATTTTTTTTTTTGGGGGGGAAGCACCACCAAACAAACAAAGCCCGTCCTCTTCACTTTAACTTTCTTTTATTCTCACATGAATATTGTCAGATTTCTATAAGCCTGAGACATTAGGTAAAGTTCTGGAAAAAGTTTATTTTCAACTAAACAAAATATGATTAGTTTGAAATTATTGAAAACGAGAATATACATAAGAATAACAAAGACTTATTAACTTGCTGGAGCGGAGCAGAGGAGTAGGACTCAGACAAAGAAGGAAGTTATTTTCTCACTAGAAAAAATTCTCACTGGAATATAGAGCTGACAGATTATCCAAACCATCCAAAGCCTTTGGATATTTCATTCATCTACACTTACATAAAGGCATGAACAACTCTTGCACCTTTTCTTCTTATCCTCATTTATATTGTATTCCAGTTCACTAGCCTTTGATTGCAACTTTCTCGTAGAATTTAATTTTGTTTTCATTTCTGTATTCTTTGCTCAGTAAACACCTTTATTCTTCTCTGATATGACCCTTTGTCACAGATTGATGATCCTTTACAACAGAAGGCTCAGAGGAGATGGCCAAGTACAATGTTTATGGAGTCTGGGGAAGGATGTGCAGAGTAACTGATCATGGTTGTTGTAAAGGATGCTGAACTCATGGTAAAGGGGACCAGAGGGGAGCCTTTGCTCTGTAAGAATGGCTATATCAGCTGTTTGGTAGCTGTTCATCCCTTAGTTAATTAATAATATGCAAAAAAAATGTCTGACATTTCAAATGGAGAAACAAAGAAAAGACCTGTGAGGAGAGCAATGGTCTTGAGCTGGTTTCAACCCATATGTGCTTTGTAGTGCCTGGGGATGTTTGGTGTCTTGGTGATGATATTACAGAGCTAAGGAAATACTTGTTTTATTGTGATTCAAATGAATACTACAACTCCTGCACTCTGCTAAGTGCAATTTATACTTGCACTGTGATTCAAATCTGTTCCTGCATCTCTCTGTCAAATCAAAATCCCATGTAACTCAATATAACTTAAAATAAGTAAATTCTGTATTACACATTACCAACCCATGTGTGGAATATCTAAGGGAATCTAGTCAGACTCTAGCACTCTGACACCACTGACAGTGAAGATCATCCTCCCTGACCTCCAAATTCCTAGAGCACATCTATTCTGTCAACTCCTGCACTCATTAGAAAACATTGATTTCCCTTTTGGCCCTAGACCTTCCTCTGTTGGAAATGCTCCACGAGAAGTTTATATGTGGTAGAAGAAAACATCTGAAGAAAAAGAGAACTGAAGAAAAGACAGTTTCGAAATGTAGCTAAACTACTGAACAACAAATAGCTTCCTACCTCAGAGACTGCCTTTCGTATTATATAAGTGTTACATTTATTCAATTTATTAACAACATTGTTAGAAAAAAATTTTACTTTATATGTAATCAGCAGTTTAAATTACTATTAGCCTCTTTCCTATTCACTGATTGTAACCCCTTAGCTTATTGGCTCCTGTTAGTTAAAATTTATAGGTTTTCCCCATTTTTGTATCTCTCCTTACCAATATTTGGATGTGTTTTAGTTCAATTTCCCATGTATGGACATTCGCTTGTATGTACCTCCCTGATTCCTCCCAAATTCCAAGCATTCCATGCCCTACCACATAAAAGCTAGCCTATCCTCCAATAAACTGATTCATTTTGTTTTCGCTGTGGTGATTCCTGTGCAAAGTGGATCTTTTAGCGGTCTCACACTAGGGGGTGAAATCAAAGAAAGCTGCTGAACAAGCTTGATATCTTTGCCTTAATGCTGTGGTGTTAAGTTTACATAGTAAGAAAGAAATAAGAGCATTTAGATGTAGTAGGGTGAAATTAAAATCTCACTATTTTTTCATTGAAATACTTGCTAACACTGTCATTGATTGAAAATTAGCAGCATTCAATGGCAGCATAGGCTCTGAAGGCCTTTCCTGAATTTAATTCCTTTGGCATTCTGAAGAAGATAAGAATTTGAATACTCGAGAGGTTTGGGCTTTAGTTGATAAATCTGCTCTTTGCTCTGCTCATGTGTGTTTCCTAGATCCTGCTCAGAAACCAGCCAAAGGAGATTTTTTATTTATACAACATGTGGCTAAAAGTGGAGCATTCTACCTTAAGAGGTTTGGGGAAAAAATTAATAGGTTAAAGTGGTAGAATTCAAAGGAGAGCAATTGAATTAAAAATGAAAGCGCGCCTCGCTCAGAGAGTCCTTTAACCACCGATTGCTGGCCTCTGCTGTAGCACTGTGGGAAGTATTGGTATAAGCTTGTCCTGTTCTTGTAGTCCTACAAAAATATCTTCTACTGTCCATTTTAAGAGCCAAATATCAAATTATCTTTTCCCTGACTGGCTCAGTCATTCATCTGCTCTAATGTTTTTTACAAGACACAGAAAAGTACTCTTAACTATTGCCAAGATGTCACCTTTGACATATAGTAGTGGAGGGGATGAGGGGGTCAGGCAAACTGCCTGAACTTACAAGATGAAACCTGCAGAGTCAGCAGGCTTTTATCCCTTCCCTCCTACCCTGTTTCCTCTACATCTACTAATAAGTATATAAAAAAAAGTCTTCAAACAACACTGCATAAACTCTGATTTATCTGCCCTGTGAGCAGAATAGATGTGTACTTAATTCCTAGAAATCTATGGATGACCTGCTACCATTAAGAAGAGAACATGGAGAAAGGGGAAAGTAGATGACAAAGACTTGTCTCCAGTCACTTTTTCATCCAGTTCTTCTAAATGTTTTGACTTTGCAAAAAAATATTTGATTATAAATCTGTGCTATTTATATTCAGAATCTAAACATGCCAATAACAAATAGCTGTCTGTGAAAACAGTAGATGACCCCTTAATACAAATACCATGTGAAGGGTACTTAGTTGTATAGATGATTTGTTAGGTGAGAGGATAAAAGCACTACATGAAATTTCTCAGTGATTTGAATTTGCAACAATATGTAGAAAGCCATATGGATGTTTTTGTACGGGGGCGCAAGAGTTTGGCATCCCTATGAATTCCTAATGTAAACTAGTCTGGGTCTACTGAAATAAGACTACATGTACCAGTAGTTATGTGGCCCAAAATTTGATTATTGCTTTTTACTTTGCATTTATCTGGTCTGTGTGATCACTTCCTCTGCTACCAAAATCACTACAAGGTGGCTTACTGGAAAAAATACTTTTATTTTCTGACATGTTATTCAGTTTCTGAATAACTAATCCTGGTGTAAAATTCTTAAATAATTATTTAGGGATATACCTTTTGCTGCCTTAGAACATAAACTGAATTGGAACATTAATTCTCTGCACTTGCTTTTTGTCATTAACTGTTTAATGGCTCTCAGACTGTGCCACTGCAAAGAGAAAAACTAGGAATTGTTGAATGATGAGATGGAGACAATAACTATGCCAGCTATACATCAGAGAAAATCTGGTTTCTGTTTTTTGCTAACCTCTATCATGCAGTTTACAACTATTTAAACACAACAATTCTTTTTTTTTTTTTAAATAGTACACATATTAGAGATTTTGATGTTAGTGAAGATTTTTAGAAATGACCAATGGTAATTCAAAAATTGATTGTTGGCCAGAAATATATACTAACATTGGTAAAAATTCCAGTATGGGATTAGTGTAAGAAAGATAGGTAAAGATTAAAAGGAATAGTCACACTTTCAAATACTAAGTAACAGGGAATACATCCCTTTAAAATCTGAGTCTTGATGAACACTGTAGTTACAAAAAATTATATAGCTATTCTATGACTCTGCAAGAGTGTTTCTTCATATTTGTCAGACAATAAATGGAATTCTCTCAATGCATGGAAACATGGATACATTCTAGTTGATAAACAAAAAGCTTAGTACATATGACATTATACGTTTGGATACAAGATTTATTATTTTATACTGTGAAGATTTTTCAGTTCATTTATAAGGAAAATAAGCCAAATTCAACTGCATTTCAATATGGAGAGGAAGAATTAGCAGACAGTGAAGGGCAACACTACAGATAAGAAGAGACTAAACTGATTGAGATTTCACCCTCGAATAGAAGAACAACAATATGACAGAGACATACAGAAAGAAAAAGATATAGATAAGATGAACAAGAGAAATTGTTTACTCTCACTATAGGAAAAGCGGGGAGCACAAACTGACATTTCTTGACACAATGTAAGGTAAAACCAAGGAAGAGGTTTTTCTTTCATTTACATACATAGCTAAACTGTGGAACTGATTGAGAGAATATTGTAGATTTATTTTATTACAAAAAAATAATAATTAAAATTTGGATAAATTAATTAAAAACACTCCCATCCTTAGCTATATTAAATAGAATGATCCAGTTGCGACTTTTCTTTACAGCAACTCTCTAAAATTAAAACCTGTACAGGGAGTTAATGCCATGGAAGCATTACTCTATTCTCTATCTTATTTTTAACATCTTTCATTTCATCTAGGCCCACATGCCTAACTCCAGTGGACAACAGTGTTCTAGACTGAATTGATCTCTGAGACAATCCTGTGTTCATCTCTTCTAAAGGCAAAGATTTGAATCCCAGCTCTTTACGAGAATCTTCAGGAGGGTGGATATGTATGCAATGTGGTTTGTATCTTACTTTCAGACAGCACAGAAGACTGGGTTGTATCAGAATCAACTTGTCTGAGAGACACATTTTTTAAACATGGCTAAATGTGTATTTAAGTCTTTCAGATTTTAAAGTATAGTCCTCAACATTAAATTAGAAAGAAAAGGGGAAGCTCTTGATTTAAGGGAGATGATAGACCTGTAGGAAGGCCAGGCTCAAGTTACTGGCAGGTACAGATTCATATCACTCTCAAGTGGCTACATCAAAAAAAATAAGGATTTTGGCTTGTGTTTTGGCTTTGGTGTTCCAAGGTACCATAAAGTAGCAGAGACAATTTTTCCAAGAATAACTTAATAATAGCTTAATAATTTTATATCCATGGAATGGGGTAACTGAGAGAAACTTCACAGCTGTTACAAATTTATCCCTTAAAAATCTGGTTCTGTTGGCTACATTCAGTAGCTACTATTCATATTCTAGTCTATGTATTGATCATTTATGCTTTTAATTGCCTTAAAAGAAAGTTCATTTTACCAACATTGGATAGACATCCCGAATTACAAGATTTTACTTATTTAAGTGATTTAGTCATGTGTGGTAACTGTAAGGTTTTGAATATGGCTTATTGCAACAGTTATAGGTTAAACTGCTTTGCTACAAGAAAATAAACCAATAGCTTTATGTGAAAGAATTTGGCTATCACATAGATCAGACAAGGACCTCACAAATGTTTTCAGCTGTCACCTCACTTACAGAATATTAATAAAGAACAAGAACATTCAGGAGAAAATATTTATGGTCTTTTGTTAATCCTGGATATCTCTGGTTTTTTGTACTCAAGCTAAGTTTACAAATGTTACCATCTGATTTTCAGGAATGTCTGGTGCTTCAAAATCCTCTAAGGAAAAGGTGAATTGATGGATTTTCAGGTTATCCAAGAGCTACATCAGTTGTAGTCAGAGGTTGAAATATGTGTGCTTCTGGACACCTTTTGGCCACAGAAACTTAAAATATTTTCTCTGCTAGCTACTGTTGCCAGAGCAAAAATATATGGGGAGGCCTGATGGTCTGGAGTGTCTCTATACCCATAAAGGTAGGAACACCACCATGGCAATGGACTCTGATACTCTCTGCTATGCAACATTTGCACAAAATGCTAGTCAGGAACACATAATACTTTTCATTTTGCAATGAACTGCTGCCACTGATTCATCTGGAAAAATCAGTACATAAAAAGGATAGTCCTTTTAGTGTGTAGTGTATTCTGGGTCTGCCATGGTCAAGGCAGTCATTATTTACACAGAAACACCTAAGATATTTTCTTGAGAGGGGATACCTTTCACTACAGCTCCAGTAAAATAGGCTAATCAGAGGCAGGTTTCATGTCTGCCTGCCAAGTTAGGAACAGAGCCAGTAAGTATACCACATACCTCTGATGCATTCAAGTGTGCACCTGGTGTTAGTTAATTGGATGAGAATTTTTTGCCTGTGGGTGGAAAGGGCTTAGTGACAGAAGGTTTTTCTATTCTCCCACTACCACTCTATGGAATGAGAACATGATTGACTGGCCTGTTTCATAAGACTATCTGTTTCGGGGCTGGGGAATGTTCAAGGTTAAAAGGGGAGTTATTTGATTTACAAAAAATAAATAAGCAGGTTCTAAGATACTTGATAGACAAACAGAATTCTTCTTCCAAGTAAGCCTTAAATTCTCACTGACATGGAAATGGAGAGTGGAGGAAGAAGATTCATTACAGAGGTTTTATTGCTGATTTCTCCAGCAAGGTGTTTGGAAGTGGATGAAGCACAGATGGTTTCTTTTTCCACTACATATGTCTATACAGAGCATAAGAGCATGGCTACTGGAAAAAAGTGCACTAGTTTCTAGCAAGAATAATAAATAAATGCAAGTGTAAAAAGTTTCTCAGATTTAAAGCAGGCCAGAAACATTTAACAAATTCAGATTCACAGCAACCATCTACTTTGGTTCTGCTTTACAAGAGAAGGAATGGAAGCACAAAACTTTCAGGACCCAATGCTACACACTGGTCTGTGCCATGGAAGGCTCTGTAAAGGACAGAGGTTGTAAAGTTCTGTTCAGAGGCTCATTTACAGATCAAAGATAGCACAACTCTGCTGCACCTCCTATTGCATGAAATGCAAGTTGAAACCAAGTTAAGGCAGAAAATAATATGGTTTGTGATATAAGGGTTATTCCTGAATGTTTATTCATGCTCATAAATAGTGGGAAGCAACCATTCTGAGACCTGTTGCTGAAATCAAACTGTAGGGCAGTAAGTGATTCAGCACATTGACAAGATATGAAAACCTTCTAGTGTACCAGAAAAGGTGGGAAAGCTTAGTGCTAGTAATGGAATCAAAGTTTTAACAAATCCTCATTAACTGTCAAGATCATCAGTGTAGCAAGATGGAGGAATGTTCTGTGAGATGAGCCCATAGAGAATTTCAGACTTTTAAAAAAATTTCATTTTTTTAACATTTCATGAGCAGTTGGACTACAATTGCATATAAAATAGCTTTCTGATAATAAGTAGGCGGGAGGGCTCTAGTGGAGATTTAGAGGTAAACTGTAATGATTGGTGATCTTAAATTAGATGAGTCTGTGGACTCCCTCAAGGGTAGAGGAAGGCTTACAGGAAAATCTGGATAAACTAGGAAGTTGGGTAAACATCACCTGTATGAAATTTAACAGCAAGTGCTGGATTCTCCACCTGAGGGATAATCCTGCTTATACATACAAAGGAGAGCACAAGAGGATGGAGAGCAGCCCCATAAAAAGAGATCTGTGGATTTGGGTTTAGTGCAACAGGATACATCAGGAACAGCATCACCAGCCAGCTGAGGGAGGTGCCCCACTCTGTACTGCACTGCACTGATGTGGCCCATCTCAAGTACTGTGTGCAGTTTTGGGCCCCTCAGTACAAGAAGATCATAAAACTATTAGTGTGTCCAGAGGAGGACAACCAAGACTGTGAAAGGTCTTGGGGCAAGACTTATAAGATACAGTTGAGATCACTTGGTTTGTTCAACCTGAAGAAGAGAAGGCTCAGGGGTGATCTCATGGCAGCCTACAACCTCCTCAAGGAGGTCAATGGAGGGGAATATGCTGATCTCCTTTCTGGTGACCGGTGATAGAACATGAGGAAATGGAATGAAGCTGAAGCATTTATTAAACAAGGGAGGTTCAGATTGAACATTAGGAGAAGGGTCTTTGCGGAGGAGAGTGGCCAGTAACTAGAATAGTCTTCACAGCGAAGTGGTCACAGCATCAAGACTGTCAGATTTCAAGGAGCATCTAGACAACACTTTAAGTCATGATTTAGTTTTAGGTAGAACTAAAGGATCAAGAAGCTGGACTCGATGATCCTTATGGGTCCCTCCCAACATGAGATATTCTCAGATTCTATGATTCTCTGGACCTGTGGAGCCAGTCTCAGTAATTTTAACTGGTTGCTTCAGAAATTCTAATTGGTCTGTGTCATTATGAATTGCAAGCAAAAATTATTTTTTTCGCTTTTTTGAGATGAAAATAAATCAGGTCCTATTGAAGGTAGTCCTCTTTGGCAAAACTACATTTATTTATGGAAGGAGGCACAGAGATCAAGTGCTAATCAAACAAAATAAGAATTTCAATTTCCTCTCAAAGCCATATGTGCTTTTCCATTGTGAAAATTTTGTGTGTCCAAAGTCTTGTCCAAGTGAAGTTTCTCATACTCGTGTATATTTTTTTCCCCACCACTTTTCTTTGATACTGTTTTTACTAGGAGGTAGAAAATGTGTTAAACTCTTCAAAAGGGAAACTGTCAGGATCCTGTCTGTATGTTACTGTGTAAAGGTTGTAACTATGCCTGATGTGATTTTAGACTGTGGCTTAACAAGGCAGTTAAAGAGCAACTTAACTGAGTATCTGAGTCATCTCTTTGGAGTGACAAATTTGAAAGAACTGCCTCCTACTTAATGTGTCCTTGTCACCATACATTATGCATCACCTAAAATGAATCAACTTAAATTCTATCCCCCTCCTCCAACCATTTGAAAGAGTTATTCAACCTAAGAAAGAACTGGAATTTTTGGTAGTTATCTGAAATATTTATTTTATCAGTATGTGAAAAATAATAATTATTATCAGAAGGAATTGTATGAAATTAAATGCAAGGAGTTAAGTCTTGAGTTCACTGAATAGCTACCTGTCATGGAAAACAGTAAAGCCTACACCTTTACAAGTCTGCCAGAGCATCACAGCTCTCTATGGTCTTCCATAACCTTCAAATTAGTTAGTGTAGGAGAACTCAAAACAATTTCACAGTGGTCTGGTCACTCCCACTCATTTAACATTTTCTCTGCCCAAAGTGCCAGGCTATAGGGACTCAGACTCTAACTTGAAAGAGGAGGACTTTTTACTCAACTGCACAGGTCCGGTACTGCTTGATAATTCTGCTCCAAGTCTCCTTATTTAAAGATTAGATCAGTCAAAGGAATGAGATTTAACTTGTTGTCCCTTCTGAAATGGTTGGTGACGTCCTCTTTCTGAGGAGAATAGAGTGATTAGGAAAGTCATATATATCTGTGTTAGTATCATTCAGCAACAGGAAGAAGAATCAGGGGTTAAGGTAATAGAGTAATTATTTAGGAGATTTTGAAATGAATTTCCAACCAGATGTGTTTTCAGTCATTTCTGGCTGACAGTCAGATGGACAAAGCTATACTCCTACATTGGGCATGATGGGAGCCCAGAGGATCCCTATAATGTGTTGCAGCATTGGCAGCTCTCAGAATTTTATTGCAGATTCCTAATTTCTCTCTGATCTTTCAGAGTTGACTGGGATAGTGAGTAGTTTCAGTAGTGGTATAAGGATACTGAAAATAATTGCAAAAATAAAAGAAAATCCTTTTTGAGACAAGATAAGACAAGTGTCAGAATTGCCACATCCCATACTCAGGGATGAAGTAATAACAGTAGTCTGGGTGACTACCATGACGATCAGATAACAGGATTTGAGAGACCACCCTGCGTTTGTGACATGGGCAAGAATGAAGACAGAGAGGGCATCTAGATTTTGTAAGGATGTATACAAGTATCACATGACAAAATGAGAAATATTAGAAATGTCACCAGTTGACATTAAAATGTGAATTATTCTTTTTACTTTTTATCAGTCATATATAAAAAATTATTACAAATTAATATGGCTAGCCACAAAAGTCCATTAGACACAATTTGGTTGTCTCTAACAAATTCTTAAAGTCAATTTTCTACTTTAGATCAAACAGAGAAAGAGCAATAACTTGAGAATAAAAATAATATTATCTTTCCATCTTAAGCAGGTTAAAAGCTATTTTTAAAGCCAGACATACTGAGGCAAACCTTGTTATTTTTGAACTTTCAAGTCATTCTGTTTTAATCTGTGACCTGATATTTTTATGAGGCATTGTTGAGCTTGGGGGAGGAGGGTTTCCTGTCTGACTGCAGCTAGCAACTTTTCCTTCAGCTTTCAAAATGAGAGGTCCAGCTACAGTCACGCAAAAATTATAATAATAAAAATGTAATGGAAACCAGGAACTTGGAATTCTGCAAGAGCATGAACTTTTTACCCTTCCAAATCCTGCTTTTGCCTCATTTCTTCAGTGTGTCAGATGTCATTTTCCTGTTGATCATCATCAAAGAGCTTTTTGTCCCATGAAGTTTTTGAAATACCTCTGAACTTTTGTCTGTTTTGTAAAATGAACATTTTATGAGGAAAAAAAATATTGCAAGGACACAAAAACATCCCTGATGTTTATGCCTGATATCCCTGGTATTAATCCCTGAAATGAATCCTGATGTCAAACACCCTCTGATTTTGACCCACTGATTCCAAATTTTGAATCATTGTATCTTGTTTTTCTTAAGTACTGACTGCATGGTCAGCCTAGTCTGTGTACTCTCTCCCATGGATTCCTTCCTGGCATTCAGCAGCGATTGTCAACTCCTGCATTCCCAAACTTATCAATATTTTTAGCAATATAAAGTGAAAACCTAGGGGCAGATGTAGTAGCTCATACCTGTCTCTCCTTCTGAGATGCTCAGATCCCTGAATTATTCTGAAACTCGAATATACAATCATAATTTTTCTTTATTTATATCATCCATAGCTCAGCTGCTTAAGGAGACGGTATGATACCCTACAGAAAATATGTATCATACAGTTGAACAGGTATTTCCAAAGGATGCAGTAGAGAGGGAAGTGAAGAAAAAAGAGCAAGCAATATGCGAGTATTTAGAGGAAAAAGAAGCATCATGAAATGTTGATGAAATAGCTGAAATGTTCCCAGTGCAATAGATGACCTAAGTCCCAAAGGTAGTGAGCATCATCAGTTTTGATTTAATTCCTTGTATAATGCACAAAGTTAGCCCTTTTCAACATCTTGCTCTTTGACTGAGGGCAGAAAATAGTGGAGTTTACTAATTAGAACAAGGAGTTTGGTCAGGATTTCAAAGGTGTTCTTAAGTTCACAGTGATTCCTCAATCAATGTAAGAGAAGTCTTTCCAGTTACCTGCGTGCAATGTACTTAACAGGGCCTACTACCAAATGTGTTGAAAGTTCCAGAGGGAAAGATGCCGTAAGAGTGTAAAGTTGTTTTAGTTATGAGTTCAAGAACATCACTTTGCTATTAACAGTCCAAGTTGTAATGCCAACAGCCATATAATGCTCTCCTCATCTCCCTTGTTTCTTATAAAACTCTATTTGCTATGGCTGGAAACTATTTCTCAAGATATTATTCTCTATATAACATTATATATTCAAGGAACCTAGGCAAAAAAAGAAAGGGGGGAAAAAAATAAAAAAATATGTAGATATTTCTCCTATCTCCCTGTTCCCAGAAAATAAAATGGTATCTAAGTTAAAATGTATCTTGACAAGGCTTGTGAGGAGCCATTAAGGAACAAAAGAAGAGAAAAGAACACTCAGGAAATCATGCAGTAACTTTCACTAGTTATCATCAAAGATATAAAAGCTACTTACTCTATAAAGTTTTTCAAGTGTTGAATAGGATTTACACTTTGGATTTGCTGAAGAATTGTGAGATTTAGCATGACTAAGTTTGTGGATTTCTTCCCCACTGTTCAGCATAGCTCTTAGATGTAAATAGGACAATAAACACATCATTGCAGGAGAGAACAGAATATGATCCTTTTGGCTCTATAACTGTTACCTTCAGCTTTTACAGCCAGAGTTAGTTATGGCTCTCAAGTCCAGATATCCTTTGATATCTGAAGGCAAAAAGCACTATGGACTTAGTCCTTCTCACCTTGACTGGACCGCTTAATTTTTTTTAGATGTAGCCACCTGAAATTTCATGTTTGTCATCACATAGTCTGAAAACCTCGATTAAGGGATTGCTCCAAGTTTAATGGCAATGGTAATGGCGAAAAACCCCTGAATATGAATAGAAGAGGCTAAAAAATACAGAAGATTATTTGGTGCAGTGTTTATAAGTAATAGATTAGAAAAACTGGCTACTTATCATACATGAATATATATTGAGAGTGATTTGTCTCATACAAATACAAGGGAAGAGAAGCTGATGTACATAACTCATACAAATGAGTTCTTTCACATTAGTTCTTTCAAATATAAAAAAATCTTAATGATGTAAGATACTGCACTGGTGAGCTAGGAACTGAATTAGTGGTGTTATTTTTGCCATAACCCCTTTTACTACAGGCTATGTTTTATCCTTCCTGTTCTCCTTTGCCCTATTTTCTTCAGCATTGTTTCAAATCATGGTCTTGAAAAAGTGATTTTCTGGTTGACAGTGGATTTTTATCTCCATGATTTGTTATACATTTGACCTTTGTAGAAGATACATTGGGGTTTAATTCTGCTGCGTGTGTTTACTTACCAGGAGCTCAGAGTGAGATGCATCCAACCAAGTTTACATAAGCTGAATGGTCATTAGAAGGTAATGACTTTCAGTCATTACTATTTGAGGCTGAATTTGAAGCAGTATCTTAAGGGTCAAAGGCTTTGACTCCTATTTCCTTTTCCCCTCTCCTTAGCAATTTACCAAATTTTTATCTTGTTATCAGCAGCTGTTTAAACAAGGATATGAAGACACATATTTATGCCCTTCAAAGAATCAACAAGAAACATCGTGAGATGGTGTTTTCTTGAGATGGATTTGAAAATGTAGCAAAATAATCTTTTGCAGGGTTTTTTATTGTCTTGAACTTAATAGTGATTAAAATAATGATGAGTTCCTGAATATAAGGTTCTTGTATTTAATGAGCGTGAAGGATGTTAAATCAACTGTGGGAACAAAGTTCCTTCTATGAACAGCAGGAAAAAAAAATAAAATTATCTGATGCTGCTCCACTCATGCAACTTAGTTTTATCATCAATTTCCTATGGAGTCAGGAAAAGACTATGAATCTCTGAAGTCTTCCTGACAACACCAATAAACAGTTCTTTGGCATTTGGTGCTTTTATAGAGTTACTTTTGTGTAAGTGGGAAATTATTCAAATTATTTTCCTTTGTTGAAATAGAGCAGGGAAAAATAATATTAGTGCTGACACTGAATCATAAATTGTTTCAAATTTCTAGTCCAAATAACAAAATTTTACAAAACAAAAAAATAATTTCTAGTCCAAATAACAAAACTTTACAATTAATACTTTCTCATTCAGCCTTTGCTATGCTATGATTGAACTTTTGACCAAAAACTTGTTACTCATTGATCCTAATTGATCCAGGAATATTTTAACTAACACTAAGATTAGTCCAGAGACATTGCAGCGAGTTAAAGAAAGCAAGATCAAAACTTATGGATCTCTCTGTCTAAACAAAGTAGGGAGTTGGCTTGAATAAAAAATCTAATAGCTTTCATTGTAAACATTTTTTGATTTCCAAATGCATTGAAAGTCTTTAATTCTATAATGTTTGTGTGAAATGGGAAGTATTTTAATAGTTAGATATGGAAATATAATCCTCAAAATCTTCTGTTAGAATAGTTTCTGTAAAATATTAATTTGAGGTCCTAATTTCTTGAATCTCTTTATACATCTGATATAATGGATGTGATGTGTTCCAAGAAATGCTGTGCTTACAGTCCAAGAAGGAAGAAAAAACAAGAGAGCAAGTCTTTCCATCCATGACAACTGTCAGTCTGTCAGTGCATTTATACATAAAAATAAGAATAAAAAGGTCATTCAACTTGGAAAAGCTGAGAAAGAAATAGTCTGTTGTATGGGGAGTGTTCAAAGAAAAAGATCAATGGCTCAATAATGCCATATCAATAAGTAAAAGAACAAAGTTGGGGAAATCTGATTTCAGAAAGCATTATGTCTTAAACAACTGATAAAAGAGCTTCTATCTGAATGAGTTTTTCTATCTGAATGAAATTTTCACTGCTGACCATGTAAACTCCAGAGCCCAATTGGGATCCATGCATGAATGTACATAGGGAACACAGTCCTGATTTGTAACTGCATGCTGGCAATTTGCAAATGATACATGCTTACGTTTGAAAGTTCAGTGTAAGGCAGTCCTTTCACTTTCCTCAAAGCACTACCACTCCCAAACTGCTTTTCATTAGCTGTTTTTTTCTCACTTTAAAAAAAAAAAAAAAAAGAAAAGAATCTTCATTTTATCTGGTTAGCGTGTGTCCTAATTTTGCCAGGAAACTTGGAGCCTTGTAATTCTCAAAGCCATCCTGTCCCTAAGCCTTATTTCAGCAGAATAAATTGTCCTGAATACACCATGCTAGACAATTTTTGGTGAAGGTTCAATCTTTTATTATAGAGAACAATATCTTTGTCCAGGTTCAAAAACTGTAAGCATCCTCTTCAAACTAATATCCACAAATCAATAGTTCTGCTTATCGATTGATCTATCAATTTTGGCTTCATTTTAGCAGAGACTCCATTAGCAGAAGTTATTTGATGTGTTTCTAAGTCCCAGAACACAGGAGAAGTCTTTTCAAGCTTGACATGTAAATTGCAGCACAGAGAAATGACTACTGACTGCATTTATTACCTACATTATTGGCCAATTTCTCAGCTGCTGCTGAAACCACTTGCTTGCTTGCCAGGCAAAGAAAGTGTGCCACAACAGGAGTAGAGGGAGGATGTAAGCTATGAGAAATCAGTTTGTGATGTATCTCTATACCATCACTCTGTGAGACAAGGAAGGAACAGGAAGAAAGTAATAGCAAAGCATTAATATATTAACAAGTTACTTATCTTTCATTTTCCCACCCACCTGCGTGTGCATGTGTGTCCCTTTATTGAGCAGTGCATCTGTTGCACTGTAGCTCAAGTTTGCAAGCTGCGGTGCGAGATGCAGATTGCCTGAGACGAGGCCATGAACTGCTAACCCTTGTGTAACAAAGGGTGTGAGAACCAGCCAGGTGAATGAACACTGGGAGACACAGCACGAGCTGAAGACTTGGGAGGAAGAGCAAGTGAGACTTGAGGGCTTGGACTGTGAAGGGATAAAAGCCCAGGGGCCCTTTGTTCAGTGCCCTCCTTGGAGGCACTGGCTCAGGTTGTTTCTGTGTTACTGTGCCATGAACAAATTGTCTTCTGGAAAGAGACATCTGAGACTCTGCTATGGGAAACCTGGAGTCAAACTGGTAAGGAAACCTGGTCTGGCTGTGTGTGAGTGGGGTGTACAGGGAGCAAAGTGCAGACCCCTTGATCACTGGAGCCGCCAACTGGGAAGGGGATTAGATCCCAGCAGTGACATTCTGTGGCATGTGGAGTGTGGCTGCCAGACAGTCTCATGAATGGTCAGACTGGGAAGTTTCCCTAACACCTTTAGCAATTGTGGCACAGGAGCCAAATACAACTGGATGTTCAAGTGTTCTTTCCTCAGCGTCTGAAAAAGAGAATATGATTATTACTCCCAGAAAGGTAATTTACCACTCAGTGTTTTCTACCAAAATGGTTACTCAGGTGAGTAGGTGTCAACTCAACAGTTGATAAGCCATTAAAAAAAAAACAACAACAACAACAAAAACCTCCAAGAAACTCTATAGCAGTAGTTAAACCTCAACTATGTCTCTGACATCTCATACTAACAGACTCTGTTTCTATGAAAGCGGCTGTTCACTTGCTTGCTGTTTTATCTGGCACTTCTCCATGCACAAAAATCAATCTCCAATTCCTTTTAATGTTTAGCACTAAATCCAGAAAGCAAAACAAACCGTATGAGTCTTGCATTTATTATAGCAGCCTCTTATGTTTGGCTTCAGGGCAACCTTCTAATCAAGGGAATGAACAAACAGTCATTGACTCACTTTCAGGGAGCATGGAAGACAACTCAATCTTCCCAAAGGCCAGCACAGAGAAGGGGCCTCCAAATCATAAATCAAAACACTATCACACTGTTAATTTAGCAGGGCAATTATTAAGATGTTAGAGCATTGGTACTACTATGTTTATTGATGGAGACTGAGAGAAAAATGTAAACTTCCTTTAAATCGCTACCTTCATGGAAAATGGAAATACCTTATAACCAATATAACCTTTTTAAAGACAAGGGGTTTTGTAGTGGTAGGGTTTTTTGTTTGTTTGAGTTTTTTTTGTTTCTTTTGTTGTTGTTGTTTCTCTTTATGTATTTGGGGTTTGTTTTTAAGTTTTCTTGTTGGCCTGTCTCCATCTAAAAGCTGTAGAAATATGAACTTGTTCATGAACATATACATATGTGTGTTTCTGCATTCAAATGTTCATAAATAGGCATAAAATTGCTTTACAAGACAATGATATTTCATACCAACCATTTTCTGTGGAGCAGAGTCACTGTTCTGTTCTGTTCCAGAATTATATTTGCTCTTGTTACTACTTTGGTTGTATGACTCTTAAATGCTGTGATCTCTTCAAAGTGAGTAGAAGGTTTCCCTCAGGTTTTCCTTGAGACTGTTCCTTGAGACATATGAATATGATCACAAAAGACTCAGAATCTGAGTCAAGCTCTCGAATAAGTACTCTGACCACTAGGTCAGAATATAAAAAATTAGTGACATCATCTTCAATTGTTATTTCTGCTAGTATTTGCTAAATGAGAAGTGGGGTATATTTCACATATACACAAAGAATCTGAGAAACCTTTAAACTCTTTTATTCTGCTTTTAAATCTTAGTTTATATACTTCAGGGTATCCTGAAGGATCTATTTGACTGTTTTTACTATTGTTTAATATAATTTTCAAAGCCTGCTTTTGGGTGGGGTTTTTAGTGTTTGAGGTTGAAAATTAGCTAAAAATTAAAACCACTTATTTTAGTCTTCCAATTTTGAAAATTTTCCAAATATTAAAAGATGAATTTTAGAAATTTCACCTGAAGTTAATTTAAGAAAAAAACCAAACTTGCAAAATAATTTCCTCTTACTATGTGGTCTGCAATAACACAGATTCATTTATGTGGACAATAATTTGTTGTCAACAAAAACACCATAGTTTCTTCACAGTTTTGCCAATTTTGATTAGTACAACAGCACATCAGACAACCTACTCCTGTAAATATTTCTAATATACTGTAGATTATACTCATGTTGCCTTCTCCTTATTAGCTGAAACTTTAGTTTTCAATCCATACAGAAAATAGAAACATGAAAAGGTGAATGTCACAGACAATAGTGGAATTGCAGTAATAATGGCTCACCAGGCTAAACAGATAATGATGGTTGCAGCTGCAGTCAAAGGCAACTTCTGATTTACCCACCCAAAGGAAGAAGACAATATTTCAAAATCTTTTCAGTTTGTGGATTTTTATATGTTTCTTTTAGTTTTTAGCTGGCTGAATTTGAGGATCCTGAAAAATTAAAACAATTTCCTTAAGCTAGGCATCACTGTAAAGGATGCTTACAACCTAAAACAATACACATTCATCTAATCATTTAGTCTCACTAGAAATTCTAATTTCTTGTAATGCCATAGAATTGCATATCATTCCTTTTTCGAATAATTCTTCCTGTTTGTAATATATTTGTCATTTCTTTTTGTACACAACTTTTTTTCCTTCTTTCTTACTTTTTGCTTTCCTTTCTTGCTTTCTTTTGCTTGCTAGCTTCCTTTAACTATCTTTCATTTATTTTCATTCCTTCCTCTCCCTCCTCTCTCTTCCTCTCTCTTTTTCATTCTCTCTTTTTCTGTGTCTCTCATTTTAAAGTAGAATGAAACTGAATCCCAGCTGAGATTTTTCAAACACGTCTTCTTAAAATGATAGTATCTTGACCTTTCCATTGTCTATCTTATTTTGTGATAAAAAGGGACTAAATGAAGCAACAAATATTTCAAATATGTCACATAATTATAGTTGTTTCAAAAATAGATTCTCTTATTATAAACTCAAGGATCTATAATCAAAGCTAGTTTTGCCAATTCATCTACATCCCCTGGATTTTAAATTATATAGAAAACATGAATCAAAGCAAGATAATTAAAAAGGGAAACAAAAAGAAGGGAAAAAAAAAAGAGATGGAATACGCATGCTTAACAGAATTTATAGTTCAACTCTCTTGGCTGTACCAATCACTTACAACATTAATTTGTCTTTTAAAGGATTAATGCGTTTAATTAAGATTATGAAGCAATTCCTTAGAGGCTAAGTCTGTATCTGACAGAATAATTAATTGGATGGAAATTAAAAAAAAAAAATAAAAAAAATAACAAAGCTTTACCCTAAACTAGTTTTCATGTCTTTTTTTCACACAATAAAACTTTCTGAGTTACTTTCAGAGTAACAAATGGTTCCTTCCTTATATTTGCTCTTTATTCTATATTCAAACTCTGTGTATAAAGAAAATAGTCAAACTTTAATAATGTTTTCTGTAATATGTAGAGTCCTCTCTGACTCCTGGAATCAGAATAAATATAGTAGCTGTAAATGATTGCCAGGTAACATCAATTGTTGGACCTCTCAGTTGCTTTCTTGACAGCCCTTTCTTTTGTATAAGTGTGATGTCAACTCTTTCATGTATACTGGTTTTGCAAAGGATTCTCAACCTCTTGTGTGGAAATAATTGTGAGGGAATCCTCCAAATGTTGAATTCAGCTTGACTGGTAAACATTTTGACTATGTTTATTTTTAGATTGACCTTAATGTTATAAAATACCAATATTTAACAATCTCCTAAGTACAAACATCTTGAAAGAATTGACTTCAGGCCTAGAAGACCTTCTTTGACAGTCACACACCTTGTCTGTGATGTATTTTAAACTGTACCTCAGGCAAATAAATTTCCTGGCAACTGTCCCACTATTTTTATGCTGATTCCCAAAGAACCAAACTCAGAAAATGTTAGGGAACCAGATTTTCTGGCATCAGGAATTTATGCCTTTAATTTCAGCTCTAATTAGTAGCATAGACAAGGAAAAGGTAGCTTACAAGACTTTCTATCTGAAGGTGATCTCAAAATGACATAAATTTTCTGAGTATGAAAATAATTGAAAGGAATTTATTTACTATATCTTACTAAGTTAATGCTATTTTTTCCAATGTGTAGTGATCACTTTACCTGCTCCCTCCCAGAGGAGGAAAACAGAACAATATTCATTAAAAAAAAATGCTGTCTATTCCATTTATTAATTTATTAATTTAGACAACTTACATCAATGTGGTATTTTGACCTTGGCTGGACACCAGGTGTCCATCAAAGCTGCTCTATCATTCCCCTCCTCAGGTAGACAAGGGAGAGAAAATATAAGGAAAATCTTGTGGGTCAAAAATAAGGGAGAGATCACTCACCTGTTACCAGCATGGACCAAGCAGATTTGACTTGGCAAAAGTAATTAACTTTATTACTAGACAATTCAGAGTGGGACAATGAAAAATAAACACAAATCTTGAAAGCACCTTCTACCTACCCGTCCCTCCTGCCTGGGAGTAACTTGATTCCTTATTCTCTGCATCTTTCTGCATTGTGACACAGGGTGATGGGGAACAGGGGTTGCTGTCAGTTCATCACACATTATTTCTGCCATTCCTTTCTCCTCATGGGAAGGACTCACCACTGTCTTCCCAGGCGTGGGGTACCTCCCATGGAGACAGCCCTCTGTGAATTCCAACATGAGCCCTTCCCATGGGCTACAGTGACCCGGTTTGGGTTTGAGGGTAGCTTCAAGTCTGTGGGAACTCCTGTACTGTGTCCCTGTGAGACCGCTCCTAGGAGAGGGGGGGAAAAAGCAGGGTGCAATCCCGGGTCAAAGAGAAGTCACACACACAGGGTTGGTGGAAAAGGGTGGACTACTTTATTAGACAAAAGGACAGCTTTTTAAGGGGTCTGTTGTAGAAAGGGCTGGAATCTGGGCGGAATGTATATGTAAAACTTAGAGATGGGATAGGGTAGAATACAGAGGAATGGTGAGGAGTAAGTCTTCAAGATAACTGGGGGGATTATAATTGGCTGGGGGTAGCTACAAATCTCTTTAGCTGTCTTATCTCCCAGCTGCTGCTTCTCTCTGCAGCAGGGGATACACACAGGGCCAAATAGCTCCTCTTTCTAAACTCTGGCTTCACGATCCCTCCACTGGTAAAAGCTTGTCTCGAGCTCAAATCCAACCCCAACACTACAGTTCTTCACATACTGTCCTGTCATGGGGTGCAGTCCTTCAGGAATAGATTATTCCATCCTGTTTGCCCCACTGGGCTACAAGTCCTGTCAGCAAACCTGCTCCAGCATGGGCTTCTCTCTCCGTGGGGCCACAGGTCTTGCCAGGAGCCTGCTCAAGTGTGGGATTCTCATAGGATCGCAGAAACCTTTGGACATCCACCTGCTCCAGCAGGGATCTGCCAGGATATGTGCAGAAAAATCCTCTGCAGTGTTTGCTAGTACACTGATACTGTTTTACAGTAGCACATGGGCACTGAAGACTTCATTCTTGCTGGAGTCTGGAAAAAATCCTAAGTAGGGAAAAAAGATTAAATGGAAAATGGTAACATTTAGCACATTTACTCTTTTAAATTATCTGAGCTTATAAATTAAGCTTGTTTTCCTCCCTTTGGGAAGGAAGACATTTTTAGGAAGATAAACACCTTATCCACATTTCCTTCAGTGTGGGTATGCATCTGTGTCCCTATTGATTGATCATCTCTTTTATCTCTTGATAATTTGATCTTCTCATCATTCAGAGATACATAGGGTTACAGGAGCACTTTAGGAAAAAATCAAGATGCTCTTCTATGTGTTTTTTTTAACACAAGTTATTTTGAATGTAGATATATTGTTCTCTGCTTTGAATATGTGCTACCTCAAGATAAGCAGGCATACAGTCCCCCATGCAAATATTGCCTGAAAGTTTCTATCCAAAAGATTGTAATGAAGATGTCTTGAAGACAAAGTAATATATTCATCTTTTAGATAAAACATATTTTATATGCTAGTAACAATCTATAGAGTAGGTACCTATATATATATCTATCTGATATATATTTATCTATCTATATCAGAGATATATATATATGTATCAGTTTATGGTTTTCGTTCTGATCCTTAAGAGTTGCAACACAATGACAAAATACATTTCTAGGGCCTTTAGGTTATACGATTAAAAATATTTTATAGCAGTAACACACATTAATCACCATCATCACTGGGTATTTCCATGCACCAAAAAGTTTTTAGGTATCTCCAAATGTGGCTGAGACTACAGAGAGCTGAGACTTTGTAAACATTATTGTAAAAAATCTAATCCTCAAATCCCAATACAAATAGAATAGAAAAAATTTGCATTTTGAACATTTCTACACTGCCTTTAAAAATCAAAGAATTTTGTATATCAGATTACTACAAGAATAATATGAAAATGAGATTTGATCTCACAAATGCTTTTGTCATAATGCATGACACATATGTCACATGCATAAATGTGCCCAACCAACCTCTGGGTGAAGAACCTTTTTTAATATCCAACCTAAACCTCCCCTGACACAACTTCAGGC